>CAJUWN010001959.1:0-22132 GCA_910589765.1 Avena atlantica
CGGTTGACGGAATCCTCGCCATCTGCCCAGCGGTTGGCGATGTCCATGAGGTGGTCAAGGGTTTTGGCCTTGACATGCTCGAGTTCCTCCTTGAAAATTCGGGCGCCTGGCACCGTCCTTGAAGGCGCCGATTGCTCTTGTTCGGAGATGTTTGTAGTGGAGTTCTTGATGTGGACCAGGTAGTATGTACGAGGGATGGACTCGTTGGTCCGCTGGGTGCAGGCCCGCAACTCTTCGATCGAGGATGGCCTCTTCTGGTGCCTTGATGAAGTTGCGGATGAAGCTGTACGCCAGCTCTTCACAGCTCGGATGGAGCCGGAGGGTAGGCTGCTGAGCCAGACCTGGCTGTGCCTATCATTTGCAGCTAAAGGCACCGTCAGGCGGTGTTTTGTCCCGCCATGGAGCTTGATAGATGACAGATGATCGTGAGCCAAGATTTGGGCTCCTGCATGCCGTCAAACTTCGGGTTGTCCGAAGGAAGCTTGAAGTTTCTCGGCATCCGTGATTGTCGAATGGATCTGCTGAAGTATTCTGGCTCCCACAGTTCTTCGTGTCCTCCTCCTCGGACTTAGTCGAGCACGCACGCTTAGCACGTGATTGTCAATCTTGCGTGGGTGAGCTCACTACGAGCATCGTAGTTCCTGCTACGGCGCCGTGGGCTCCGACAACGTCGAGGCAGGTCATGCTCTTCTTCTTCAGATGAGGGTTGATGTCTACGCACTTCTATTCTTGTAGATAGTTGTTGAGCCTCCAAGTGCAGAGGTTGTAGAACAACATCAAGTTTCCCTTAAGGATTACCAAGGTTTATCGAAACTCAGGGAGGAAGTGGTCAAAGGTATCCCTCTCAAGAAACCTGCAATCAAGATACAAGAAGTCTTGTGTCCCCAACACACATATACTAACTTGTCAGGTGTATAGGTGCACTCGTTCAGCGAAGAGATAGTGAAATACAGGTGGTAACGGTGCCAAAAAATAGCTTTGACTTGTTGTTGACGTGGGAGAACGTGTGTGAGTGCCAGAAAATACTTTGATGGAGCCTGACGTGGAGGTAAAGGACTAAATCAAGCAAACATGCAACAGATCTAGTAGCAAACGGTGCTTCAATGTTTATAAACACGGCCCAGGGATCATACTTTCACTAGTGAACACCTCTCTCATCTAAATACTTTCTCTTAATGATGCTACTCCTAACTACTCTCCGTTGGACACTCCAATCCACCATAGGGCCTTCCCCAATCTAGATAACCCCACACTGTCACCTTGAGCGCTAGATGGTTCCGAAAAACACCACCATTTCATGGAAGACATCAACTCCAAATATAACTTATAACAATATTCAATTAGCCAAGTGCCACACACGGTATGCACGCTGTCACTTCACCCACGTGGGGAAAAGATAGATCTGTTAAAGCACAAAGATATTATGTAGACTCAACCTAAGTGCCACCATGGCATGCACGCTTCACTTTCACACACATGGGGAGAGCATAGATCTATTAAAGCACTTGAGTAGCAAGGTAGATCTACTTGATTACAAAGCTCATGACCACACCAAGATCATGTATAGAGAGAGAGATGAACACATAGCTACCGGTAGAGCCCTTAGCCTCGAGGACGAACTACTCCCTCCTCCTCATGGGAATCTGCAACGGTGATGAAGATGGTGGTGGAGATCGATGGAGATGGCTCTGGGGGCACTCCCTGTCCCGGCAGGGTGTCAGAACAGAGACTTTTTGTCCCCCGAATCTCCCCTTCGGTGGCAGCGGTGCAGCGGAACTTTTTCTGGAAGTATGATGGATTATAGGTTTCTGCATCGGGGGCTTCTTATAGGCAAGAGGCAAGGTTGGGAGCGGCCGGAGGGGACACACCGCCCAGGCGCGGGTCCACCCTATCCCACGCCTAGGGGGTGTGGTGGCTCTGGCACCTCTCCGTCTCCCCTTCTGGCTTCGTGACGCCCACGGTAAAATATTGACTTTGGCTTTTGTCCCGTCCAATCGAGAATATTGATTTTCTCCTTTCTGGAACCCAAACAGAAGAACAAAAAGGCAATGGCCACTGTGGCATGTTGTTAATAGGTTGTACCAGAAATTTTATAAACTACCTCAAAGTTTATTAAAACATAGAAAGTAGATTCTAAACAAGCATGGATCATCAAAAAATTATAGATACGTTTCCGACGTACTCAAGGGTGTGCGGCTCGAGTGACCTTGACCGCGACCTTCTCTTCGGCTCCACAGGGAGTTTCGTCATGGAGCGCAGCTCTAACGAGTCTAAGGCCTGCTAGCGCAGACTGTGGATCGCGATCTTCGGGTTTACCGCCGGTGGCGGGTTTGACACGAGGTAGGTTGTGGCCGCCATGATCGTAGCCTGCAGCGTTTTTGGCATGACGTTGCCCTGCGAGTCCATCATCATGAAGGATGTGTCGAGGGCCCTAGTGACCTTGCGCCGCACGGCACGGTCCAAGCGCTAAAGGAGGGCGCTGGTACTTGTTGGCTGTCAACACCCGGATTTTTCAATCCTAGATGCCTGTTATGCCATACATCGCAATCCCAGGATTACCATTTTTGCGAGACATAACAGAATTGGATACCATAGTACTTCATCCATTACAACGATACATAAGTTCTTACACAAATAGGGATCTCATGATCCAGTCCTTAATACAACATCAAGCAGCGGAATACGGCATAATAACGGTAGCGTAGGCGAGGCTCCATCTTCGGGTCACAGGCAATGCTGACGATGGGAGATGATCCTAGTTGTCGTAACCGTCCTGGGGTCCATCCTCCAGGTACTCCTCTTCATAGTCTGGCCATGGGAATAGCCAGGGACAAAGCCATGAGTACTCTTTAAGTACTCGCAAACTAATACTAACAAGAAAGAGGGGTTTTTGGATAATAGGACACTAGGCTCTAGGGTTGTTTTGCAAAAGCCAGATTTATACTACTAAGTTCCAAAGCTGGTCACAATTTTATAACTCCTAAGTGGGATCTTGTATTTCCAGTCACAACTCTATTGTGGTCAAGTCAAAGTCTCAGGTCGTTCACAAGTCATTTTGAAAAGTCTGACGGGGGAACAGTATGGCCACTCCAACTGTCCATAACCGCGGACGCGGCTATTCGAATAGTTTGACACTCTGCAGAGATTGTACACTTTCACCACAACATTCGATACATCCGTCAGGAACAAATCCTGAATTCACCATACTCAGTATGCGGATAATCAATCCTAACCTTCCATTTACACTCCCTAGTATAAGCACCTCTCCTGTGAGTTTGGCCTCCCAACCATGACCACTGTCATCTTGGGTACTGCACAGGTGGACAATCTTCACAAGGTAGCCTCAGCTCAGACCTTGGCCGTGAGGGAACTAATACTAAGGTATATAAGTTTCCAGTCAAGCCCTACCCAATATTCGGGTATTGTGGTTGTACGATAAAATTGGAATGGTATCGCATCCAGACAACCATCAGTTTTATAAAGGGCTAAGGCTCATGCCTCAACATTTTCATCACCAAAATCATCAAGTGTTTGGAAACACATGTCCAAAACATTTCAATAGAATGATCCATCATTCCAAGGTTTTCATAACCATTTTTCCACCAAGTATTCCCATCTAAAGTTGATCAAGTTTTATGCTTAGCACTAGCATCTACAGGTGGGGTAGTACTAATAGAGGGGTGGTAACTAGTGGAGTTGCAACTAAGTCCAACCTTATATCATAAGCTGATATCAAGGTTTCTAGCTTAGGCCAAATTTTAATGTTCTTTATGCAACCTTCAGCACAACTGTCTAGTCTCTACCAAACTTCTTGGGTAGCCTCTAAGTAAACTTTGATAAGGAAATAGAGTAAAAAGCTTGCCATAAAACTAGGATTGGTTTAGCAAGTGGGTATGGTTACATACGCTTAGGGCATATAGTAATCATGTCACAAGCATGGGTTGTGGCAACAATAGGGTATCTTGCAAGTGTTAGCTTGCATCAATATCAGTATAAGCTTGCATAGTTACTAGCTTGCTCAATCAACTAGTAGTATTAGGCTTGCCTTGTGCAGAGCAGTGGTTGAAGTTCTCCTCGGCTTCCTCTTCGTAGTATCCTCCTTCTTCTTCGTAGCCTTGGTCGGTACTAGCGTCTATGAATAAATACGAGGTACACAATCACCAAACAATACTTAACTACTTGCAATCATCACACACAAGGGTCCTATAGATGATCTAGCATCATCTCTAACATTACAAGGTTAAGGATTGGTTTAAGTCTTCTTATTTTAGAAAAGTAATTTCTACTCATTGAAGAACTACTTAAGATTTAATATTCTCCAAACTAAACATGGGATCATGTTGACACATGTCATCACCACATGTTGTAGTCCATGGGAATGTGATTTAAAGTGGTGTCACAATTTAACAAGGTTTTACCCTTTTATTTTAATTAATTAAAGTGGCTAGAAATGCTTATGAAGCATTCCTTTATTCCTTGAACATTATTTCTGCAAGTAACCTATATATATTTTTATATATTCTGAAAGGTATGGTTGAAAGTGATTTTTGAGAGTTGGAATCAACTCAAAAGCTATTGTGGTTTAAATTTGAAAAATGTTTGAATGCAGAAAAGCTTCTGCCTTGTCATTTTTGCTAAGGGTGATCTACAAATCCAAATGACTTGAATCCAACGGGCTTGGATTAAGCATTCACAGACCTTTCCAACAAAATTGGTTTCATCTAATTTGGTGCACTAAATTGATCTGGGTTGATTTTTGAAGTTGGGTACTGAAGTGTGTTTGAATTTAAAAAGAAAAAGTTTAATTTGAAATGCTGGGCTGCGCGGGAAATTCTAACGGGCCGGCCTGCTAAGCGCAGTGCTCCCGCGGGCTGCTTAAGTGGGTGTCCCCACTCGTCAGTGACACGGGGCTGGGCGAAGCGGTATGGGGCAACGTGGTTCGTTAGATCTGGTTCTAATCCAACGGCTGAGGGTCATCGTCGACGCGAGACAGCTCCGGCGAGAACGAAACCTAGCGCGGCCAGTGAGGGGTGCTGGGGGCTCACCGGGGTACGGGCGAGGGTCGGCGAGGCGGGCGAACGACGAAGTCGACGACGGCGAACCTCCTGGTACCGGTGGCTTCTCCTGGGGCGGCTCCAATCGCTGGCTCCTTTCTTCTCCGGCAGCGGCAGGCTCCGGTGAAATTCCGGCAGGGTGGTGCTCGCCTTGCTCTGAGAATGGTGTGGCACGATCAGTGAGGAGAGGGGAGTGAGATGGTGTGAAGAAATCGTGCGGGGGTGGCCTCTATTTATAGTCGAGCGAGGGGACCGTCGGGGCGCAAGGTGAGCTCGTCGGAGGCGATGTTACAGGCAGCTAATGGCATGGGCAAGGGTAGGGGACGGTGCTGTGTCTCCTGGCGATGCTCAACGGCATGGTCGCGAGTGATGGGGCGGTGTGGTTTGGTCTGGAACGGGCGGTGCTCTGCGCGGCAGAGGCGGCGTTCTCGACGGCGGGCGGTGGCTGTATGGCGCGGGGCGTTAAACGGGGATGTCTGGCGGTCTCCTGGGTCGGTGGTGATCGTGTGTGCGCGCGGTGAGGGCGGCGCACGGTCTGTGGGTGGTGGTCGAGGGTGGCGCTCTGGCGCACGCTCGGCATGGTCTGGGCGTGTCTTGCGCGCGTGGTCCAGGGCTTGGCAACGCTCGCGGCTGGGACAGGCAGTGGCGGTGGACGGTGGGCTGCCTCCCAGACATGCTGGCTAGGCTTGCTGCTGCTCCTAGCTTGCTGTCCACTTTGGGGTGACATGGGGTTGCTCGGCTGTTCACCATTAATGGGAATGGCAAGCTCACAGGGTGCTAGTGTTGGGCTAATCTTTCTAGATGATCTACTGAGGTGTGTGAGAGCTGACTAGGGAACAAGTTAGGCAAGAATCACTGCACACTATAGTGTTTTGTGTTTTGTTTGATTTGTGTCTGCAACCTGTTTGATGAAATGGCCGCATGAAATCAAGTTTTGAATTTTGAAATGATTTTTGGTGGGTTTGCTAGATTGGTTCTGGTGAGTCTGCAGATGCTTGGGTTTTGAAAATTGAGCTTGTTTAAGTGGGTTTTGAAAAAGTGGGATCTTCCCATATGAAGAAGATTCAATTTTGAGTTGTCATTTAAACTATGCATTTGAAAGTTTCTGGATGATCACAAGGTGGGCCTTGATACTTTGTTATGAGTACATTCAAGGGGTGCAAAGATCCAGAAAAGTTTCTGTTAGGTTTTGAAAGTTTGAGACAGCCAAAGTAGGCATGGGAGTTAAATTGGTCAAAATGACCATTCACTTAATATATTGGTTTTGACTTATTTTCTTTAGGAAAAGTGTGGGGAATGTTTTAGATGATGTTCTTTTCACCTAAGAAACATTTTACAAGCAATGGATCACACAAACAAAGTGGTTTTAAAGAATTTCAAAATTCATGCATACACATAGACATGCTTTCATGAATTGATTTAGAAAAGTTTTTGTTAACCCTAAACTTTAGGATTAGTGTTTTGTTGATCTAAGTTTGATATTTTTGGGATGTTACAAACCTTCCCCCCTTAAACAAAATCTCGTCCCGAGATTTGAAAAAGGACGAAAAGATTACCTAGGATTTGAAGAGATCTGGAAACTCCGTCCTGATGTGATCTTCGCGTTCCCAGGTAGCTTCCTCTTCTGTGTGGTTGCTCCACTGAATCTTGAGAAACTTGATGCTTCGGGTTCTGGTCGTTCGAAAAGCTTCTTCCAATATACGGATGGGTACTTCAGGATAGGTCAGGTCATCATTGATCTCTATGGTCCTATGATCGATATTCTTGAACACTTCGGTCTTCTCGGGGACTTCGAGACATTTGCGAAGTAACGAGATATGGAACACATTGTGCACTGCTGACATCTCTTCTGGTAGCTCGAGTTGATACGATACTTCTCCTCGACGGTTCAAGATTTTGAAAGGTCCGATATATCTGGGGGCTAACTTTCCTTTGAGTTGGAAACGTTGCATTCCCTTCAATGGCGACACTTTCAGGTAAACAAAGTCTCCAATGTTAAAGGCGAGGTCTCGACGTCTCTTGTCGGCGTAACTCTTTTGTCGGGATTGGGCTGTCTTGAGGTGCTCTCGAATCTTGTGAACCTTCTCTTCTGCTTCTCGTAGGATGTCGGGTCCGAAAATTTGACTCTCTCCTACTTCCGACCAGTTCAAAGGGGTGCGGCACTTCCTTCCGTACATGAATTCAAATGGGGCCATTTGCAAACTGGCTTGGTAACTATTGTTGTAGGAAAATTCTGCAAACGGTAGACAGTCTTCCCACTTGGATCCATACTCTAGCACACATGCTCTAAGCATATCTTCGAGTATTTGGTTTACTCGCTCCGTTTGTCCATCGGTCTGAGGGTGATACGCGGTACTGAAATCTAGGCGGGTTCCTAAACCTTCCTGGACCTTCTTCCAGAATCTCGAGGTAAACTGAGTTCCTCGATCCGATACGATATTCTTGGGGACTCCGTGCAAACTAACGATCCTAGCGATATACAACTCTGCTAGCTTCGAACTCTGATAGGTGGTTTTAACGGGCAAGAAATGGGCGACTTTGGACAATCTGTCCACTATGACCCAAATAGAGTCATTTCCCCTACTAGAAGTAGGTAGTCCAGTGATAAAGTCCATTCCTACAGAATCCCATTTCCATTCCGGAATTTGCAAAGGTTGCAACAATCCAGCGGGTCTTTGATGTCCTGCCTTGACTCGCTGACATATATCACACTTGGCGATATAGCTTCCGATTTCTCTCTTCATCTTATGCCACCAAAATTGCTCTTTCAAATCTTGATACATCTTAGTTCCTCCTGGATGGATAGAATAATGAGTATCATGGGCCTCCTTCAAGATAACTTCTTTTAACTCAGAATCTGCTGGTACACAAAGGCGTCCTTTGTACCACAAAACTCCTTCTTCGTCCTCGGTGAATCCGGGTACTTTGCCTGTACCGATACGACGTTTAATTCCGTCGATACTAGCATTTCCTTTCTGCGCCTCTTTAACCTGACTGATCAAAGTGGGCTGAAGTTCTATGCTAGCCAAAAATCCTTCACTTACTAATTCTAGTCGAAAATCTTCCATCTCCTTGTGCAAACTTGGTTGCTCCTTCAAAATCATGGAGTTCAAGCGGCACGGCAATCTGCTAAGGGCATCGGCTACTACGTTGGCTTTTCCAGGGTGATAATGAATGTCCAGGTCGTAATCCTTGATTAGCTCAATCCATCTTCTCTGCCTCATATTCAGCTCCTTCTGAGTGAATATATACTTTAGGCTCTTGTGATCCGAATAAATCTCACAACGGTTTCCCATAAGGTAATGTCTCCATGTCTTCAGGGCTAGAACTACGGCTGCGAGTTCGAGGTCATGGGTTGGATAATTTTGTTCATGCTGCTTCAATTGTCGCGATAGATAGGATATAACTTGGCCTTCTTGCATTAGCACACATCCGAGACCAATCTTGGATGCGTCACAATACACATCGAATGGCTTCGTGATATCCGGCATGATCAAGATTGGGGCGGAAATCAATCTCCTTTTGAGTTCTTGGAAACTCGCTTCACACTTGTCCGTCCATTCAAACTTCTTGTCCTTCTTCAGCAATTGGGTCATGGGTCGGGCGATACTAGAGAATCCTTCTACGAATTTGCGGTAATATCCCGCCAATCCGAGAAAAGCACGAACTTGGGTTTGAGTGGTTGGGGCTTGCCAATCTTCTACATCTTTCACTTTGGCAGGGTCAACGGCAATTCCTCCGGCTGATACAATGTGACCGAGGAATCCTACTTCCTGTAACCAGAATTCACATTTGCTAAATTTTGCATACAGCTGATGCTCTCTAAGGGTTCCAAGAATGGTCCTTAGGTGTAGCTCATGTTCTTCTTCCGATTTGGAATAAATCAGAATGTCATCGATGAAAACAACGACAAACTTATCCAGGAAGTCCATAAAAATCTTATTCATGAGGTTCATGAAATAAGCGGGGGCATTGGTTAATCCAAAAGACATGACTGTATACTCATACAACCCATATCTGGTGGTAAAGGCAGTCTTTGGAATATCCTCTGCACGAATTTTGAGTTGATGATAACCAGTTCTAAGATCAATCTTAGAAAACACCTGGGCACCGGTCAACTGATCAAACAAATCCTCTATCTTGGGCAAGGGATACTTGTTCTTGATGGTGACATCATTCAACTTTCGATAATCCGTACACAAACGGTTACCTCCATCCTTCTTGTCCACAAATAAGACAGGTGACCTCCATGGGGACGCACTTGGTTGAATCAATCCGATTTCTAACATGGAATCCAGTTGCTTCTTCAGTTCTTCTAGTTCTGACGGGTTCATACTATAGGGTCTCTGGGCTATAGGTCCTGTTCCGGGGATTAGTTCGATGATAAACTCGATATCCCTATCTGGGGGCATACCGGGCAAAACATCTGGAAATACATCGGGGTATTCACAGACTATCCGAACTTGGTCGATGGTAGGTTGGGCTAGACTCTTGTTACACTTGAATTGGCGAGGTAAGGTTTCCGATATATGCTCGACTAATATTCCGGCGGTACTAGTCATGGTAATGGCTTTCTTGGCACAGTCAATCATTCCTTTATGTTTAGACATCCAATCCATTCCTAGTACTACTTCCAAACCTTTAGTTCCGAGTACTATTAGATTAGCATAAAAATCTATGCCATGGATTCGGATAGGGACGGCTTTGCAAATATGCCTAGCCTTGGTGGTTGATCCGGGAATTTGTACAATCATCACATGCTTCAGTTTGGTTGGTTGGATTTTACTAGTGCATGCAAATTCTTCGGTGACAAATGAATGCGATGCACCAGAATCAAACAACACTCTTGCGAGTACTGAATTAACAGAAAACATACCCAGCACGACGTCTGGCGCTTCCTGAGCTTCTTCAGCATGCATGAGAAAAAGGCGGCCATTACGGTTGAGTGAATTTCCTGGGGCAAATCTTCTCCCTGGCTGGACACGACGCTGCTGCTGGGCTGGGACATTGGTATTAGGGGCTGTAGCGTTCTTCTTGTTGGGGCACTCGTTGGAATAGTGGCCTTTATTTCCACAGTCATAACAGGTCACTTGGGACTTGTCCTTGGCTGCGACAGGCACAGCATTGCTTCCAGTCCTCGGGGCAGTATTGGGGTTGACGGTAGCATGGTTGGTGTTGAACTTGGGTGGGGCACGGTTGAAAGGGCTAGAATTGCCGGGGTTGTTGTGATTTCCTCCGGGTCTAGGGTTTCCACGGTTGGGATAGTTCGGACGGGTCATAGGGGGTCTGTTGGTTCTTGGGGCAAATCCTGGAGATGGGTTGGGGCGATACTTTGGGGTCTGATGGGTTCCTGGTTGATGCATCATGCGACGCTTGCGGTTCTCATTGGCCTGATTGATCTTTCCTTCCATCTGGATAGCGGAGTCGACAAGGGCTTCGATATCAGCAAAGGGAATATTGACTAATACTGTCTGCATCTCGTCATGCAGACCATTCAGGAATCTTTCTTTCTTCTTGGCTTCGGTGTCTATCTCATCTGGGGCGTACCTAGCTAATGACAAAAATTTGTCACGGTATTCCACTACTGTCATCCTTCCTTGCTTCAGTTCTCTGAACTCGTCTCTCATTCTCTTGATCAAACCTGGCGGCACATGGGTTCTGCTAAACTTGACCTTGAATTCCTCCCAGGTCATCATTTGGCCTCCGGTCATTGCACGAACACTGTTCCACCATGCCCTGGCATCTCCGGCTAGATAATGAGTGGCGAACAAGACTTTCTCGTTGGCTTCTACTCCGGCTACTTCTAAGTTATTCTCCATGGTTTGCAGCCAATCATCGGCGTCTAGGGGTTCTTCTGACTTGGTGAAAACGGGTGGGTTGGTATTCTGGAAGTTCTTGAGCTTAGATCCGTGGTTGTCCTGATTTCCATGACCTTGGTTGTTGTGGGCTAGCTGGGCTATCTGTTGCAGAGTAGCTAGGTTGGCTTGCCGTTCCGCTCGTTCAGCTTCGCGGTCAGAAGTCAACATTTGCAGGATCTGCAACATTGGGTCCGGGGTTGAACCACTTCCTCCACGTGGCATCTGAGGATTGATATAGATCATGAGAAAAGAGGGAAATTTCTAAGGTTTTGGGTCTTTGAAAAGTTTTTAGAGTTGACTCAAGTTTTCTAGCAACTTGCTTTTTCATTCATTCACTCATAGCACACAGTACAACACACACCACAACAAGCAAAACAGATGGTTTTAAGAACCATTCTGGGAACTACGATACAGTGGGACCGACTACTACTCGCTACGCTAGTGCTCAGTGCTACTACTGCTCGGAGTCTGTGGCTTCATCATCTTCCGCATCATCGATGAAGGCGAAATCATCCTCATCGGTGAAGAAGTCCATGGCCTGGTCCTCCAGAAAATCATCGTCATCGCTGAGATAGGAGTAAGGGTCTCCACGAAGATCTTCTCCGGCATTTTCCCTTTCCTCTAACTGCATGTCTCTCTCATGGATGGTCTCTTCCAGAGCTGAGATACGATGGCGAAGACGGGCAATAATGCGCTCCTTCTTGTCGAGCTGACGGCGGCGAGACTTGCGATCCTTTGCTAGCATGGCGATGGTCTGATCCTTCGTCTTGATGATGGCAGACTTGTGGTTACAATAGTCACGGCAGTTGTCCAGTTCCTGCTGACGATCATACATCATGAAGCTAAGGTGGTCCAATTGAGTCTTCAGCTCGGGGTGGTATGGGGCTTCCAGTGGTTGACCATTTGCATCACGTCTTGGGCAAAACTCAAAGCGAGTACCCTTGATCTGATTGATGCTCTGCCCACACAGACGGGAAAGAGCTTCCTGCATTGCTCGGGCAAGTCCATCGAGCCAGTTGTTTTCCCTCAAGGTAAACTGAATTCCCTCCGCAGTGGGAGGTTCAATCTTTCCTCGGAGACTTGCAACTATTAGCCACTGTAGATCTTCCCCCCTTGATCATTGAGCTGAGCTCCGAAGAACTCGGGATGCGGGCGCTCCAAAAGTTCCGAAAGCTGATCCAGATCCCTCTCAAAGATAAGGTCTCCTCCATTTCCGAGTTGGTAAAACTTGCTGTACTTCACGTCCATCTATAAAAATAGAGGAGGAGTAGTTTAGCAAAGTGATCAAGTGTGTCAAAATTTTATATATTTTGCAAGAGTTTTTGAGGTACATGAGGTTTATTAAAGAATTTAAGAGGTAAGAATGAGAATAAGTTTTCGTAAATAGTTTTGTTTTTGAGTATTGAAACTAAGTTTTTGGTTCAGCGTCCAATCTAACTAGGGTCTCCTATGGTCAGGATGGCTCTGATACCAACTTGTCAACACCCGGATTTTTCAATCCTAGATGCCTGTTATGCCATACATCGCAATCCCAGGATTACCATTTTTGCGAGACATAACAGAATTGGATACCATAGTACTTCATCCATTACAACGATACATAAGTTCTTACACAAATAGGGATCTCATGATCCAGTCCTTAATACAACATCAAGCAGCGGAATACGGCATAATAACGGTAGCGTAGGCGAGGCTCCATCTTCGGGGTCACAGGCAATGCTGACGATGGGAGATGATCCTAGTTGTCGTAACCGTCCTGGGGTCCATCCTCCAGGTACTCCTCTTCATAGTCTGGCCATGGGAATAGCCAGGGACAAAGCCATGAGTACTCTTTAAGTACTCGCAAACTAATACTAACAAGAAAGAGGGGTTTTTGGATAATAGGACACTAGGCTCTAGGGTTGTTTTGCAAAAGCCAGATTTATACTACTAAGTTCCAAAGCTGGTCACAATTTTATAACTCCTAAGTGGGATCTTGTATTTCCAGTCACAACTCTATTGTGGTCAAGTCAAAGTCTCAGGTCGTTCACAAGTCATTTTGAAAAGTCTGACGGGGGAACAGTATGGCCACTCCAACTGTCCATAACCGCGGACGCGGCTATTCGAATAGTTTGACACTCTGCAGAGATTGTACACTTTCACCACAACATTCGATACATCCGTCAGGAACAAATCCTGAATTCACCATACTCAGTATGCGGATAATCAATCCTAACCTTCCATTTACACTCCCTAGTATAAGCACCTCTCCTGTGAGTTTGGCCTCCCAACCATGACCACTGTCATCTTGGGTACTGCACAGGTGGACAATCTTCACAAGGTAGCCTCAGCTCAGACCTTGGCCGTGAGGGAACTAATACTAAGGTATATAAGTTTCCAGTCAAGCCCTACCCAATATTCGGGTATTGTGGTTGTACGATAAAATTGGAATGGTATCGCATCCAGACAACCATCAGTTTTATAAAGGGCTAAGGCTCATGCCTCAACATTTTCATCACCAAAATCATCAAGTGTTTGGAAACACATGTCCAAAACATTTCAATAGAATGATCCATCATTCCAAGGTTTTCATAACCATTTTTCCACCAAGTATTCCCATCTAAAGTTGATCAAGTTTTATGCTTAGCACTAGCATCTACAGGTGGGGTAGTACTAATAGAGGGGTGGTAACTAGTGGAGTTGCAACTAAGTCCAACCTTATATCATAAGCTGATATCAAGGTTTCTAGCTTAGGCCAAATTTAATGTTCTTTATGCAACCTTCAGCACAACTGTCTAGTCTCTACCAAACTTCTTGGGTAGCCTCTAAGTAAACTTTGATAAGGAAATAGAGTAAAAAGCTTGCCATAAAACTAGGATTGGTTTAGCAAGTGGGTATGGTTACATACGCTTAGGGCATATAGTAATCATGTCACAAGCATGGGTTGTGGCAACAATAGGGTATCTTGCAAGTGTTAGCTTGCATCAATATCAGTATAAGCTTGCATAGTTACTAGCTTGCTCAATCAACTAGTAGTATTAGGCTTGCCTTGTGCAGAGCAGTGGTTGAAGTTCTCTTCGGCTTCCTCTTCGTAGTATCCTCCTTCTTCTTCGTAGCCTTGGTCGGTACTAGCGTCTATGAATAAATACGAGGTACACAATCACCAAACAATACTTAACTACTTGCAATCATCACACACAAGGGTCCTATAGATGATCTAGCATCATCTCTAACATTACAAGGTTAAGGATTGGTTTAAGTCTTCTTATTTTAGAAAAAGTAATTTCTACTCATTGAAGAACTACTTAAGATTTAATATTCTCCAAACTAAACATGGGATCATGTTGACACATGTCATCACCACATGTTGTAGTCCATGGGAATGTGATTTAAAGTGGTGTCACAATTTAACAAGGTTTTACCCTTTTATTTTAATTAATTAAAGTGGCTAGAAATGCTTATGAAGCATTCCTTTATTCCTTGAACATTATTTCTGCAAGTAACCTATATATATTTTTATATATTCTGAAAGGTATGGTTGAAAGTGATTTTTGAGAGTTGGAATCAACTCAAAAGCTATTGTGGTTTAAATTTGAAAAATGTTTGAATGCAGAAAAGCTTCTGCCTTGTCATTTTTGCTAAGGGTGATCTACAAATCCAAATGACTTGAATCCAACGGGCTTGGATTAAGCATTCACAGACCTTTCCAACAAAATTGGTTTCATCTAATTTGGTGCACTAAATTGATCTGGGTTGATTTTTGAAGTTGGGTACTGAAGTGTGTTTGAATTTAAAAAGAAAAAGTTTAATTTGAAATGCTGGGCTGCGCGGGAAATTCTAACGGGCCGGCCTGCTAAGCGCAGTGCTCCCGCGGGCTGCTTAAGTGGGTGTCCCCACTCGTCAGTGACACGGGGCTGGGCGAAGCGGTATGGGGCAACGTGGTTCGTTAGATCTGGTTCTAATCCAACGGCTGAGGGTCATCGTCGACGCGAGACAGCTCCGGCGAGAACGAAACCTAGCGCGGCCAGTGAGGGGTGCTGGGGGCTCACCGGGGTACGGGCGAGGGTCGGCGAGGCGGGCGAACGACGAAGTCGACGACGGCGAACCTCCTGGTACCGGTGGCTTCTCCTGGGGCGGCTCCAATCGCTGGCTCCTTTCTTCTCCGGCAGCGGCAGGCTCCGGTGAAATTCCGGCAGGGTGGTGCTCGCCTTGCTCTGAGAATGGTGTGGCACGATCAGTGAGGAGAGGGGAGTGAGATGGTGTGAAGAAATCGTGCGGGGGTGGCCTCTATTTATAGTCGAGCGAGGGGACCGTCGGGGCGCAAGGTGAGCTCGTCGGAGGCGATGTTACAGGCAGCTAATGGCATGGGCAAGGGTAGGGGACGGTGCTGTGTCTCCTGGCGATGCTCAACGGCATGGTCGCGAGTGATGGGGCGGTGTGGTTTGGTCTGGAACGGGCGGTGCTCTGCGCGGCAGAGGCGGCGTTCTCGACGGCGGGCGGTGGCTGTATGGCGCGGGGCGTTAAACGGGGATGTCTGGCGGTCTCCTGGGTCGGTGGTGATCGTGTGTGCGCGCGGTGAGGGCGGCGCACGGTCTGTGGGTGGTGGTCGAGGGTGGCGCTCTGGCGCACGCTCGGCATGGTCTGGGCGTGTCTTGCGCGCGTGGTCCAGGGCTTGGCAACGCTCGCGGCTGGGACAGGCAGTGGCGGTGGACGGTGGGCTGCCTCCCAGACATGCTGGCTAGGCTTGCTGCTGCTCCTAGCTTGCTGTCCACTTTGGGGTGACATGGGGTTGCTCGGCTGTTCACCATTAATGGGAATGGCAAGCTCACAGGGTGCTAGTGTTGGGCTAATCTTTCTAGATGATCTACTGAGGTGTGTGAGAGCTGACTAGGGAACAAGTTAGGCAAGAATCACTGCACACTATAGTGTTTTGTGTTTTGTTTGATTTGTGTCTGCAACCTGTTTGATGAAATGGCCGCATGAAATCAAGTTTTGAATTTTGAAATGATTTTTGGTGGGTTTGCTAGATTGGTTCTGGTGAGTCTGCAGATGCTTGGGTTTTGAAAATTGAGCTTGTTTAAGTGGGTTTTGAAAAAGTGGGATCTTCCCATATGAAGAAGATTCAATTTTGAGTTGTCATTTAAACTATGCATTTGAAAGTTTCTGGATGATCACAAGGTGGGCCTTGATACTTTGTTATGAGTACATTCAAGGGGTGCAAAGATCCAGAAAAGTTTCTGTTAGGTTTTGAAAGTTTGAGACAGCCAAAGTAGGCATGGGAGTTAAATTGGTCAAAATGACCATTCACTTAATATATTGGTTTTGACTTATTTTTCTTTAGGAAAAGTGTGGGGAATGTTTTAGATGATGTTCTTTTCACCTAAGAAACATTTTACAAGCAATGGATCACACAAACAAAGTGGTTTTAAAGAATTTCAAAATTCATGCATACACATAGACATGCTTTCATGAATTGATTTAGAAAAGTTTTTGTTAACCCTAAACTTTAGGATTAGTGTTTTGTTGATCTAAGTTTGATATTTTTGGGATGTTACAATTGGCGTTGTTGCAGTGTGAAGACAAAATCTGTCCCGAGATTTGAAAAAGGACGAAAAGATTACCTAGGTTTGAAGAGATCTGGAAACTCCGTCCTGATGTGATCTTCGCGTTCCCAGTAGCTTCCTCTTCTGTGTGTGGTTGCTCCACTGAATCTTGAGAAACTTGATGCTTCGGGTTCTGGTCGTTTCGAACAGCTTCTTCCAATATACGGATGGGTACTTCAGGATAGGTCAGGTCATCATTGATCTCTATGGTCCTATGATCGATATTCTTGAACACTTCGGTCTTCTCGGGGACTTCGAGACATTTGCGAAGTAACGAGATATGGAACACATTGTGCACTGCTGACATCTCTTCTGGTAGCTCGAGTTGATACGATAACTCTCCTCGACGGTTCAAAATTTGAAAGGTCGATATATCTGGGGGCTAAATCCTTTGAGTTGAAACGTTGCATTCCCTTCAATGGCGACACTTTCAGGTAAACAAAGTCTCCAATGTTAAAGGCGAGGTCTCGACGTCTCTTGTCGGCGTAACTCTTTTGTCGGGATTGGGCTGTCTGAGGTGCTCTCGAATCTGTGGAACTTCTCTTCTGCTTCTCGTAGGATGTCGGGTCCAAAATTTGACTCTCTCCTATTCCGACCAGTTCAAAGGGGTGCGGCACTTCCTTCCGTACATGAATTCAAATGGGCCATTTGCAAACTGGCTTGGTAACTATTGTTGTAGGAAAATTCTGCAAACGGTAGACAGTCTTCCCACTTGGATCCATACTCTAGCACACATGCTCTAAGCATATCTTCGAGTATTTGTTTACTCGCTCCGTTTGTCCATCGTCTGAGGGTGATACGCGGTACTGAAATCTAGGCGGGTTCCTAACCTTCCTGGACCTTCTTCCAAGATCTCGAGGTAAACTGAGTTCCTCGATCCGATACGATATTCTTGGGGGACTCCGTGCAAACTAACGATCCTAGCGATATACAACTCTGCTAGCTTCGAACTCTGATAGGTGGTTTTTAACGGGCAAGAAATGGGCGACTTTGGACAATCTGTCCACTATGACCCAAATAGAGTCATTTCCCCTACTAGAGTAGGTAGTCCAGTGATAAAGTCCATTCCTACAGAATCCCATTTCCATTCGGAATTTGCAAAGGTTGCAAAATCCAGCGGGTCTTTGATGTCCGCCTTGACTCGCTGACATATATCACACTTGGCGATATAGCTTCCGATTTCTCTCTCATCTTATGCCACCAAAATTGCTCTTTCAAATCTTGATACATCTTAGTTCCTCCTGGATGGATAGATAATGAGTATCATGGGCCTCCTTCAAGATAACTTCTTTTAACTCAGAATCTGCTGGTACACAAAGGCGTCCTTGTACCACAAAACTCCTTCTTCGTCCTCGTGAATCCGGTATTTGCCTGTACCGATACGACTTTAATTCCGTCGATACTAGCATTTCCTTTCTGCGCCTCTTTAACCTGACTGATCAAAGTGGGCTGAATTCTATGCTAGCAAAAATCCTTCACTTACTAATTCTAGTCGAAAATCTTCCATCTCCTTGTGCAAACTTGGTTGCTCCTTCAAAATCATGAGTTCAAGCGGCACGGCAATCTGCTAAGGCATCGGCTACTACTTGGCTTTTCCAGGGTGATAATGAATGTCCAGGTCGTAATCCTGATTAGCTCAATCCATCTTCTCTGCCATATTCAGCTCCTTCTGAGTGAATATATACTTTAGGCTTGTGATCCGAATAAATCTCACAACGGTTTCCCATAAGGTAATGTCTCCATGTCTTCAGGGCTAGAACTCGGCTGCGAGTTCGAGTCATGGGTTGGATAATTTTGTTCATGCTGCTTCAATTGTCGCGATAGATAGGATATAACTTGGCCTTCTTGCATTAGCACACATCCGAGACCAACTTGGTGCGTCACAATACACATCGAATGGCTTCGTGATATCCGGCATGATCAAAGATTGGGGCGGAAATCAATCTCCTTTTGAGTTCTTGGAAACTCGCTTCACACTTGTCGTCCATTCAAACTTCTTGTCCTTCTTCAGCAATGGGTCATGGGTCGGGCGATACTAGAGAATCCCTTCTACGAATTCTGCGGTAATATCCGCCAATCCGAGAAAAAGCACGAAACTTGGGTTTGAGTGGTTGGGCTTGCCAATCTTCTACATCTTTCACTTTGGCAGGGTCAACGGCAATTCCTCCGGCTGATACAATGTGACGAGGAATCCTACTTCCTGTAACCAGAATTCACATTTGCTAAATTTGCATACAACTGATGCTCTCTAAGGGTTCCAGAATGGTCCTTAGGTGTAGCTCATGTTCTTCTTCCGATTTGGAATAAATCAGAATGTCATCGATGAAAACAACGACAAACTATCCAGGAAGTCCATAAAAATCTTATCATGAGGTTCATGAATAAGCGGGGGCATTGGTTAATCCAAAGACATGATGTATACTCATACAACCCATATCTGGTGGTAAAGGCAGTCTTTGGAATATCCTCTGCACGAATTTTGAGTTGATGATAACCAGTTCTAAGCCAATCTTAGAAACACCTGGGCACCGGTCAACTGATCAAACACAATCCTCTATCTGGGCAAGGATACTTGTTCTTGATGGTGACCTCATTCAACTTTCGATTAACCGTCCACACAAACGGTTACCTCCATCCTCTTGTCCACAAATAAGACAGGTGACCTCCATGGGGACGCACTTGGTTGAATCAATCCGATTTCTAACATGGAATCCAGTTGCTTCTTCAGTTCTTCTAGTTGACGGGTTCATACTATAGGGTCTCTGGGCCTAGGTCCTGTTCCGGGATTAGTTCGATGATAAACTCGATATCCCTATCTGGGGGCATACCGGGCAAAACATCTGGAAATACATCGGGGTATTCACAGACTATCCGAACTTGGTCGATGGTAGGTTGGGCTAGACTCTTGTTACACTTGAATTGGCGAGGTAAGGTTTCCGATATATGCTCGACTAATATTCCGGCGGTACTATAGTCATGGTAATGGCTTTCTTGGCACAGTCAATCATTCCTTTATGTTTAGACATCCAATCCATTCCTAGTACTACTTCCAAACCTTTAGTTCGAGTACTATTAGATTAGCATAAAATCTATGCCATGGATTCGGATAGGGACGGATTTGCAAATATTGCCTAGCCTTGGTGGTTGATCCGGGAATTTGTACAATCATCACATGCTTCAGTTTGGTTGGTTGGATTTTACTAGTGCATGCAAATTCTTCGGTGACAAATGAATGCGATGCACCAGAATCAAACAACACTCTGCGAGTACTGAATTAACAGAAAACATACCCAGCACGACGTCTGGCGCTCCTGAGCTTCTTCAGCATTGCATGAGAAAAGGCGGGCCATTACGGTTGAGTGAATTTCCGGGGGCAAATCTTCTCCCTGGCTGGCACGACGCTGCTGCTGGGCTGGGACATTGGTATTAGGGGCGTAGCGTTCTCTTTTTTGGGGCATTCGTTGGAATAGTGGCCTTTATTTCCACAGTCATAACAGGTCACTTGGGACTTGTCCTTGGCTGCGACAGGCACAGCATTGCTTCCAGTCCTCGGGGCTAGTATATGGGTTGACGGTGCATGGTGGTGTTGAACTTGGGTGGGCACGGTTGAAAGGGCTAGAATTGCCGGGGGTTGTTGTGATTTCCTCCGGGTCTAGGTTTCCACGTTTGGGATAGTCGGAGTGTCATAGGGGGTCTGTTGGTTCTTGGGCAAATCCTGGAGATGGGTTGTGGCGATACTTTGGGTCTGATGGGTTCCTGGTTGATGCATCATGCGACGCTTGCGGTTCCATTGGCCGATGATCTTTCCTTCCATTGGATAGCGGAGTCGACAAGGGCTTCGATATCAGCAAAGGGATATTGACTAATACTGTCTGCATCTCGTCATGCAGACCATTCAGGAATCTTCTTTTTCTTGGCTCGGTGTCTATCTCTCTGGGGTACCTAGCTAATGACAAAAATTGTCACGGTATTCCACTACAGTCATCCTTCCTTGCTTCAGTTCTCTGAACTCGTCTCTCATTCTCTTGATCAAACCTGGCGGCACATGGGTTCTGCTAAACTTGACCTTGAATTCCTCCAGGTCATTCATTTGGCCTCGTCATTGCACGAACACTGTTCCACCATGCCCTGGCATCTCGGCTAGATAATGGTGGCGAACAAGACTTTCTCGTTGGCTTCTACTCCGGCTACTTCTAAGTTATTCTCCAGGTTTGCAGCCAATCATCGGCGTCTAGGGGTTCTTCTGACTTGGTGAAACGGGTGGGTTGGTATTCTGGGAAGTCTTGAGCTTAGATCCGTGGTTGTCCTGATTCCATGACCTTGGTTGTTGTGGGCTAGCTGGGCTATCTGTTGCAGAGTAGCTAGGTTGGCTTGCCGTTCCGCTCGTTCAGCTTCGCGGTCAGAAGTCAACATTTGCAGGATCTGCAACATTGGTCCGGGGTTGAACCACTTCCTCCACGTGGCATCTGAGGATGATATCGATCATGAGAAAAAGAGGGAAATTTCTAAGGTTTTGGGTCTTTGAAAAGTTTTTAGAGTTGACTCCAGTTTTCTAGCAACTTGCTTTTTCATTCATTCACTCTAGCACAACAGTACAACACCACCACAACAAAGCAAAACAGATGGTTTTTAAGAACCATTCTGGGAACTACGATACCAGTGGGACGACTACTACTCGCTACGCTAGTGCTCAGTGCTACTACTGCTCGGAGTCTGTGGCTTCATCATCTTCCGCATCATCGATGAAGGCGAAATCATCCTCATCGGTGAAGAAGTCATGGCCTGGTCCTCCAGAAAATCATTCGTCATCGCTGAGATAGGAGTAGGGTCTCCACGAAGATCTTCTCCGGCATTCTCCCTTTCCTCTAACTGCATGTCTCTCTCATGGATGGTCTCTTCCAGAGCTGAGATACGATGGCGAAGACGGGCAATAATGCGCTCCTTCTTGTCGAGCTGACGGCGGCGAGAGACTTGCGATCCTTTGCTAGCATGGCGATGGTCTGATCCTTCGTCTTGATGATGGCAGACTTGTGGTTGCAATAGTCACGGCAGTTGTCCAGTTCCTTCTGACGATCATACATCATGAAGCTAAGGTGGTCCAATGAGTCTTCAGTCGGGGTGGTATGGGCTTCCAGTGGTTGACCATTTGCATCACGTCTTGGGCAAAACTCAAAGCGAGTACCCTGATCTGATTGATGCTCTGCCCACACAGACGGGAAAGAGCTTCCTGCATTGCTGGGCAAGTCCATCGAGCCAGTTGTTTTCCTCAAGGTAAACTGAATTCCCTCCGCAGTGGGAGGTTCAATCTTTCCTCGGAGACTTGCAACTATTAGCCACTGTAGATCTTCCTCCCCCTTGATCATTGAGCTGAGCTCCGAAAGAAACGGGATGCGGGGCGCTCCAAAAGTTCCGAAAGCTGATCCAGATCCCTCTCAAAGATAAGGTCTCCTCATTTCGAGTTGGTAAAACTGCTGTACTTCACGTCCATCTATAAAAATAGAGGAGGAGTAGTTTAGCAAAAGTGATCAGTGTGTCAAAATTTTATTATTTTGCAAGAGTTTTTGAGGTCCATGTGGTTTATTAAAGAAGAATTTAAGGGGTAAGAATGAGAATAAGTTTCGTAAATAGTTTTGTTTTT
>CAJUWN010001960.1:0-24637 GCA_910589765.1 Avena atlantica
GTGGTTGAAGTTCCTCGGCTTCCTCTTCGTAGTATCCTCCTTCCTCCTCGTATCCTTGGTCGGTACTAGCGTCTATGAATAAATACGAGGTACACAATCACCAAACAATACTTAACTACTTGCAATCATCACACCACAAGGGTCCTTATAGATGATCTAGCATCATCTCTTAACATTACAAGGTTAAGGATTGGTTTAAGTCTTTTTATTTTAGAAAGTAATTCTACTCATTGAAAAAACTACTTAAGATTTAATATTCTCCAAACTAAAACATGGGATCATGTTGACACATGTCATCACCACATATTGTAGTCCATGGGAATGTGATTTAAAGTGGTGTCACAATTTAATAAGGTTTTTACCCTTTTATTTTAATTAATTAAAGTGCTAGAAATGCTTATGAAGCATTCTTTTATTCCTTGAACATTATTTCTGCAAGTAACCTATATATATTTTTATATATTCTGAAAGGTTATGGTTGAATGTGATTTTTGAGAGTTGGAATCAACTCAAAAGCTTTTATGGTTTAATTTTGAAAATGTTTGAATGCAGAAAAGCTTCTGCCTTGTTATTTTTGCTATGGGTGATCCACAGATCCAAATGACTTGAATCCAACGGGCTTGGATTAAGCATTCACAGACCTTTCCAACAAAATTGGTTTCATCTAATTTGGTGCACTAAATCGATCTGGGTTGATTTTGAAGTTGGGTACAGAAGTGTGTTTGAAATTAAAAAGAAAAGGTTTAATTTGAATTGCTGGGCTGCGCGGAAATTCTAACGGGCCGGCCTGCTAAGCGCAGTGCTCCCGCGGGCTGCTTAAGTGGGTGCCCCCACTCGTCAGTGACACGGGCTGGCGAAGCGGTATGGGCAACGTGGTTCGTTCGATCTGGTTCTAATCCAACGGTGAGGGTCATCGTCGACGCGAGACAGCTCCGGCGAGAACAAAACCTAGCGCGGCCAGTGAGGGGTGCTGGGGGCTCACCGGGGTATGGGCGAGGGTCGGCGAGGCGGGCGAACGACGAAGTCGACGACGGCGAACCTCCTGGTACCGGTGGCTTCTCCTGGGGAGGCTCCAATCGCTGGCTCCTTTCTTCTCCGGCAGCGGCAGGCTCCAGTGAAATTCCGGCGAGGTGGTGCTTGCCTTGCTCTGAGAATGGTGTGGCACGATCAGTGAGGAGAGGGGAGTGAGATGGTGTGAAGAAATCGTGCGGGGGTGGCCTCTATTTATAGTCGAGCGAGGGGACCGTCGGGGCGCAAGGTGAGCTCGTCGGAGGCGACGTTACAGGCAGCTAATGGCATGGGCAAGGGTAGGGGACGGTGCTGTGTCTCCTGGCGATGCTCAACGACATGGTCGCGAGGCATGGGGCGGTGTGGTTTGGTCTGGAACGGGCGGTGCTCTGCGCGGAGGCGGCGTCTTCGACGGCGGGCGGTGGCTGTATGGCACGGGGCGGCAAACGGGGATGTCTGGCGGTCTCCTGGGTCGGTGGTGATCGTGTGTGCGCGCGGTGAGGGCGGCGCGCGGTCTGTGGGTGATGGTCGAGGGTGGCGCTCTGGCGCACGCTCGGCATGGTCTGGGTGTGTCTTGTGCGCGTGGTCCATGGCTTGGCAACGCTCGCGGCTGGGACAGGCAGTGGCGGTGGACGGTGGGCTGCCTCCCAGACACGCTGGCTAGGCTTGCTGCTGCTCCTAGCTTGCTGTCCACATTGGGGTGACATGGGGTTGCTCGGCTGTTCACCATTAATGGCAATGGCAAGCTCACAGGGTGCTAGTGCCTGGCTAAACTTCCTAGATGATCTACTGGATTGTGTGAGAGCTAACTAGGGAACAAGTTAGGCTCAAAACACTGCACACTATAGTGTTTGTGGTTTTGTTTGATTTGTGTCTGCAACCTGTTTGATGAAATGGCCGCATGAAATCAAGTTTTGAATTTTGAAATGATTTTTGGTGGGTTTGCTAGATTGGTTCTGGTGAGTCTGCAGATGCTTGGGTTTTGAAAGTTGAGCTTGTTTGAGTGGGTTTTGAAAAAGTGGGATCTTCCCATATGAAGAAGATTCAATTTTGAGTTGTCATTTAAACTATGCATTTGAAAGTTTCTGGATGATCACAAAGTGGGCCTTGATACTTTGTTATGAGTACATTCAAGGGTGCAAAGATCCAGAAAAGTTTCTGTTAGGTTTTGAAAGTTTGAGACAGCCAAAGTAGGCATGGGAGTTAAATTGGTCAAAATGACCATTCACTTAATATATTTGTTTTGACTTATTTTTCTTTAGGAAAAGTGTGGGGAATGTTTTAGATGATGTTCTTTTCACCTAAGAAACATTTTACAAGCAATGGATCACACAAACAAGGTGGTTTTTAAAAAATTCAAAATCCATGCATACACATATACATGCATTCATGAATTGATTTGGAAAAGTTTTTGTTAACCCTAAACTTGAGGATTAGTGTTTTGTTGATCTAAGTTTGATATTTTTGGGATGTTACAAACCTTCCCCCTTAAACAAAATCTCGTCCCGAGATTTGAAAAAGGACGAAAAGATTACCTAGGATTTGAAGAGATCTGGAAACTCCGTCCTGATGTGATCTTCGCGTTCCCAGGTAGCTTCCTCTTCTGTGTGGTTGCTCCACTGAATCTTGAGAAACTTGATGCTTCGGGTCCTGGTAGTTCGAAAGGCTTCCTCCAATATACGGATGGGTACTTCGGGATAGGTCAGGTCATCATTGATCTCTATGGTCCTATGATCGATATTCTTGAACACTTCGGTCTTCTCGGGACTTCGAGACATTTGCGAAGTAACGAGATATGGAACACATTGTGCACTGCTGACATCTCTTCTGGTAGCTCGAGTTGATACGATACTTCTCCTCGACGGTTCAAAATTTTGAAAGGTCCGATATATCTGGGGGCTAACTTTCCTTTGAGTTGGAAACGCTGCATTCCCTTCAATGGCGACACTTTCAGATAAACAAAGTCTCCAATGTTGAAGGCGAGGTCTCGACGTCTCTTGTCGGCGTAACTCTTTTGTCGGGATTGGGCTGTCTTGAGGTGCTCTCGAATCTTGTGAACCTTCTCTTCTGCTTCTCGTAGGATGTCGGGTCCGAAAATTTGACTCTCTCCTACTTCCGACCAGTTCAAAGGGGTGCGGCACTTTCTTCCGTACATGAATTCAAAGGGGGCCATTTGCAAACTGGCTTGGTAACTATTGTTGTAGGAAAATTCTGCAAACGGCAGACAGTCTTCCCACTTGGATCCATATTCTAGCACACATGCTCTAAGCATATCTTCGAGTATTTGGTTTACTCGCTCCGTTTGTCCATCGGTCTGAGGGTGATACGCGGTACTGAAATCTAGGCGGGTTCCTAAACCTTCCTGGACCTTCTTCCAGAATCTCGAGGTAAACTGAGTTCCTCGATCCGATACGATGTTCTTGGGGACTCCGTGCAAACTAACGATCCTAGCGATGTACAACTCTGCTAGCTTCGAACTCTGATAGGTAGTTTTGACGGGCAAGAAATGGGCGACTTTGGACAATCTGTCCACTATGACCCAAATAGAGTCATTTCCCCTACTAGAAGTAGGTAGTCCAGTGATAAAGTCCATTCCTACAGAATCCCATTTCCATTCCGGAATTTGCAAAGGTTGCAACAATCCAGCTGGTCTTTGATGTCCTGCCTTGACTCGCTGACATATATCACACTTGGCGATATAGCTTCCGATTTCTCTCTTCATCTTATGCCACCAAAATTGCTCTTTCAAATCTTGATACATCTTAGTTCCTCCGGGATGGATAGAATAAAGAGTATCATGAGCCTCCTTCAAGATAACTTCTTTTAACTCAGAATCTGCTGGTACACAAAGGCGTCCTTTGTACCACAAAACTCCTTCTTCGTCCTCGGTGAATCCGGGTACTTTGCCTGTACCGATACGACGTTTAATTCCGTCGATACTAGCATTTCCTTTCTGCGCCTCCTTAACCTGACTGATCAAAGTGGGCTGAAGTTCTATGCTAGCCAAAAATCCTTCACTTACTAATTCTATTCGAAAATCTTCCATCTCTTTGTGCAAACTTGGTTGCTCCTTCAAAATCATGGAGTTCAAGCGGCACGGCAATCTGCTAAGGGCATCGGCTACTACGTTGGCTTTTCCAGGGTGATAGTGAATGTCCAGGTCGTAATCCTTGATTAGCTCAATCCATCTTCTCTGCCTCATATTCAGCTCCTTCTGAGTGAATATATACTTTAGGCTCTTGTGATCCGAATAAATCTCACAACGGTTTCCCATAAGGTAATGTCTCCATGTCTTCAGGGCTAGAACTACGGCTGCGAGTTCGAGGTCATGGGTTGGGTAGTTTTGTTCATGTTGCTTCAGTTGTCGCGATAGATAGGATATAACTTTGCCTTCTTGCATTAGCACACATCCGAGACCAATCTTGGATGCATCACAAAACACATCGAAGGGCTTCGTGATATCCGGCATGATCAAGATTGGGGCGGAAATCAATCTCCTTTTGAGTTCTTGAAAACTCGCTTCACATTTGTCTGTCCATTCAAACTTCTTGTCCTTCTTCAGCAATTGGGTCATGGGTCGGGCGATACTAGAGAATCCTTCTACGAATTTGCGGTAATATCCCGCCAATCCGAGAAAAGCACGAACTTGGGTTTGAGTGGTTGGGGCTTGCCAATCTTCCACATCTTTCACTTTGGCAGGGTCAACGGCAATTCCTCCGGCTGATACAATGTGACCGAGAAATCCTACTTCCTGTAACCAGAATTCACATTTGCTAAATTTTGCATACAGCTGATGCTCTCTAAGGGTTCCAAGAATGGTCCTTAGGTGTAGCTCATGTTCTTCTTCCGATTTGGAATAAATCAGAATGTCATCGATGAAAACAACGACAAACTTATCCAGGAAGTCCATAAAAATCTTATTCATGAGGTTCATGAAATAAGCGGGGGCATTGGTTAATCCAAAAGACATGACTGTATACTCATACAATCCATATCTGGTGGTAAAGGCAGTCTTTGGAATATCCTCTGCACGAATTTTGAGTTGATGATAGCCAGTTCTAAGATCAATCTTAGAAAACACCTGGGCACCGGTCAACTGATCAAACAAATCCTCTATCTTGGGCAAGGGGTACTTGTTCTTGATGGTGACATCATTCAACTTTCGATAATCCGTACACAAACGGTTACCTCCATCCTTCTTGTCCACAAACAAGACAGGTGACCTCCATGGGGACGCACTTGGTTGAATCAATCCGATTTCTAACATGGAATCCAACTGCTTCTTCAGTTCTTCTAGTTCTGATGGGTTCATACTATAGGGTCTCTGGGCTATAGGTCCTGTTCCGGGGATTAGTTCGATGATAAACTCGATATCCCTATCTGGGGGCATACCGGGCAAAACATCTGGAAATACATCGGGGTATTCACAGACTATCCGAACTTGGTCAATGGTAGGTTGGGCTAGACTCTTGTTACACTTGAATTGGCGAGGTAAGGTTTCAGATATATGCTCGACTGATACTCCGGCGGTACTGGTCATGGTAATGGCTTTCTTGGCACAGTCAATCATTCCTTTATGTTTGGACATCCAATCCATTCCTAGTACTACTTCCAAACCTTTAGTTCCGAGTACTATTAGGTTAGCATAAAAATCTATGCCATGGATTCGGATAGGGACGGCTCTGCAAATTTGCCTAGCCTTGGTGGTCGATCCGGGAATTTGTACAATCATCACATGCTTCAGTTTGGTTGGTTGAATTTTACTAGTGCAGGCAAATTCTTCGGTGACAAATGAATGCGATGCACCAGAATCAAACAACACTCTTGCAAGTACTGAATTAACAGAAAACATACCCAGCACGACGTCTTCCTGAGCTTCTTCAGCATGCATGAGAAAAAGACGGCCATTGCGGTTGAGTGAATTTCCTGGGGCAAATCTTCTCCCTGGTTGGACACGACGCTGCTGCTGAGCTGGGACATTGGTATTAGGGGCTGTAGCGTTCTTCTTGTTGGGGCACTCATTGGAATAGTGGCCTTTATTTCCACAGTCATAACAGGTCACTTGTGACTTGTCCTTGGCTGCGACAGGCACAGCATTGCTTCCAGTCCTCGGGCAGTATTGGGGTTGGCGGTAGTATGGTTGGTGTTGAACTTGGGTGGGGCACGGGTGAAATTGCTAGAATTGCCGGGGTTGTTGTGATTTCCTCCGGGTCTAGGGTTTCCACGGTTGGGATAGGTCGGACGGGTCATAGGGGGTCTGTTGGTTCTTGGGGCAAATCCTGGAGATGGGTTGGGGCGATACTTTGGGGTCTGATGGGCTCCTGGTTGATGCATCATGCGACGCTTGCGGTTCTCATTGTCCTGGTTGATCTTTCCTTCCATCTGGATAGCGGAGTCGACAAGGGCTTCAATATCAGCAAAGGGAATATTGACTAACCCTGTCTGCATCTCGTCATGCAGACCATTCAGGAATCTTTCTTTCTTCTTGGCTTCGGTGTCTATCTCATCCGGGGCATACCTAGCTAATGACAAAAATTTGTCACGGTATTCTACTACAGTCATCCTTCCTTGTTTCAATTCTCTGAACTCGTCTCTCATTATCTTGATCAAACCTGGCGGCACATGGGTTCTGCTAAACTTGACCTTGAATTCCTCCCAGGTCATCATTTGGCCTCCGGTCATTGCACGAACACTGTTCCACCATGCCCTGGCATCTCCGGCTAGATAATGAGTGGCGAACAAGACTTTCTCGTTGGCTTCTACTCCGGCTACTTCTAGGTTATTCTCCATGGTTTGCAGCCAATCATCGGCGTCTAGGGGTTCTTCTGACTTGGTGAAAACGGGTGGGTTGGTATTCTGGAAATTCTTGATCTTAGATCCGTGGTTGTCCTGATTTCCATGGCCTTGGTTTTTGTGGGCTAGCTGGGCTATCTGTTGCAGAGTGGCTAGGTTGGCTTGACGTTCCTCTCTTTCAGCTTCGCGGTCAGAAGTCAACATTTGCAGGATCTGCAACATCGGGTCCGGGGCTGAACCACTTCCTCCACGTGGCATCTGAAGATTGATATAGCTCATGAGAAAAGAGGGAAATTTCTAAGGTTTTGGGTCTTTGAAAAGTGTTTAGAGTTTGACTCAAGTTTTCTAGCAACTTGCTTTTTCATTCATTCACTCATAGCACACAGTACAACACACACCACAACAAAGCAAAACAGATGGTTTTAAGAACCATTCTGGGAACTACGATACAGTGGGACCGACTACTACGCACTACGCTGGTGCTCAGTGCTACTACTGCTCGGAGTCTGTGGCTTCATCATCTTCCGCATCATCGATGAAGGCGTAATCATCCTCATCGGTGAAGAAGTCCATGGCCTGATCCTCCAGAAAATCATCGTCATCGCTGAGATAGGAGTAAGGGTCTCCACGAAGATCTTCTCCGGCATTCTCCCTTTCCTCTAACTGCATGTCTCTCTCATGGATGGTCTCTTCCAGAGATGAGATACGATGGCGAAGACGGGCAATAATGCGCTCCTTCTTGTCGAGCTGACGGCGGCGAGACTTGCGATCCTTTGCTAGCATAGCGATGGTCTGATCCTTCGTCTTGATGATGGCAGACTTGTGGTTGCAATAGTCACGACAGTTGCCCAGTTCCTGCTGACGATCATACATCATGAAGCTAAGGTGGTCCAATTGAGTCTTCAGCTCGGGGTGGTATGGGGCTTCCAGTGGTTGACCATTTGCATCACGTCTTGGGCAAAACTCAAAGCGAGTACCCTTGATCTGATTGATGCTCTGCCCACATAGACGGGAAAGAGCTTCCTGCATTGCTCTGGCAAGTCCATCGAGCCAGTTGTTTTCCCTCAAGGTAAACTGAATTCCCTCCGCAGTGGGAGGTTCAATCTTTCCTCGGAGACTTGCAACAATTAGCCACTGCAGATCTTCCCCCCCCTTGATCATTGAGCTGAGCTCCGAAGAACTCGGGATGCGGGCGCTCCAGAAGTTCCGAAAGCTGATCCAGATCCCTCTCAAAGATAAGGTCTCCTCCATTCCCGAGTTGGTAAAACTTGTTGTACTTCACGTCCATCTATAAAAAATAGAGGATGAGTAGATTAGCCAAGTGCTCAAGTGTGTCAAAATTTTATTTATTTTGCCAGAGTTTTTGGAGGAACATGAAGTTTTATTAAAGAATTAAAGAGGTAAGAATGAGAATAAGTTTTCGTAAATAGTTTTGTTCTTAAGTTTTGAAACTAAGTTTTCGGGTTCAGCGTCCAATCTAACTAGGGTCTCCTATGGTCAGGATGGCTCTGATACCAACTTGTCAACACCCGGATTTTTCAATCCTAGATGCCTGTTATGCCATACATCGCAATCCCAGGATTACCATTTTTGCGAGACATAACAGAATTGGATACCATAGTACTTCATCCATTACAACGATACATAAGTTCTTACACAAATAGGGATCTCATGATCCAGTCCTTAATACAACATCAAGCAGCGGAATACGTAATAATAACGGTAGCGTAGGCGAGGCTCCATCTTCGGGGTCACAGGCAATGCTGACGATGGGAGATGATCCTAGTTGTCGTAACCTTCCTGGGGTCCATCCTCCAGGTACTCCTCCTCATAATCTGGCCATGGGAATAGCCAGGGACAAAGCCATGAGTACTCTTTAAGTACTCGCAAACTAATACTAACAAGTAAAGGGGTTTTTGGCTAATAGGACACTAGGCTCTAGGGTTGTTTTGCAAAAGCCAGGTTTATTTCTACTAAGTTCCAAAGTTGTTCACATTTTTATAACTCCTAGGTGGGATCATGTATTTCTGGTCACAACTCTGTTGTGGTCAAGTCAAAGTCTCAAGTCGTTTCACAAGTCATTTTGAAAAGTCTGACGGGGGAACAGTATGGCCACTCCAACTGGCCATAACCGCGGACGCGGCTATTCGAATAGTTTGACACTCTGCAGAGATTGTACACTTTCACCACAACATTCGATACATCCGTCAGGAACAAATCCTGAATTCACCATACTCAGTATGCGGATAATCAATCCTAACCTTTCAATTACACTCCCTAGTATCAGCACCTCTCCTGTGAGTTTGGCCTCCCAACCATGACCACTGTCATCTTGGGTACTGCACAGGTGGACAATCTTCACCAGGTAGCCTCAGCTCAGACCTTGGCCGTGAGGGAACTAATACTAACGTATATAAGTTTCCAGTCAAGCCCTACCCAATCTTCGGGTATTGTGGTTGTACGATAAAATTGGAATGGTATCGCATCCAGACAACCATCAGTTTTCTAAAGGGCTAAGGCTCATGCCTCAACATTTTCATCACCAAAATCATCAAGTGTTTGGAAACACATGTCCAAAACATTTCAATAGAATGATCCATCATTCCAAGGTTTTCATAAGACTTTTTCCACTAAGGATTCCCATCTAAAGTTGATCAAGTTTTATGCTTAGCACTAGCATCTACAGGTGGGGGTGGTATTAATAGTGGGTGGTAACTAGTGAGGTTTCAAATAAGTCCAACCTTATATCATCAGCGGATATCAAGGTTTCTAGCTTAGGCCAAATTTTATGTTCTTTATGCAACCTTCAGCACAACTGTCTAGTATTTACCAAAACTATTAAGCAGGCTCCAAGTAAGCTTTGATAAAGAAATAAAGTAAGAAGCTTGCCATAAAACTAGGATTGGGTTAGCAAGTGGGTATGGTCACATACGCTTAAGGCATATAGTAATCATATCACAAGCATGGGTTTGTGGCAACAATAGGGTATCTGGCAAGTGTTAACTTGCACAAACACTAGTGGTATTAGGCTTGCAATCAATGTCAATATAAGCTTGCATAGATATAGTATCTTGCAAGTGTTAGCTTGCATTGGCCAACTTTGTTAGTAAAGCTTGCCTTGTGTAGAGCAGTGGTTGAAGTTTTCCTCGGCTTCCTCTTCGTAGTATCCTCCTTCCTCTTCGTAGCCTTGGTCGGTACTAGCGTCTACGAATAAATACGAGGTACACAATCACCAAACAATACTTAACTACTTGCAATCATCACACACAAGGGTCCTATAGATGATCTAGCATCATCTCTAACATTACAAGGTTAAGGATTGGTTTAAGTCTTTTTATGTTAGAAAAGTAATTTCTACTCATTGAAAAACTACTTAAGATTTAATATTCTCCAAACTAAACATGGGATCATGTTGACACATGTCATCACCACATGTTGTAGTCCATGGGAATGTGATTTAAAGTGGTGTCACAATTTAATAAGGTTTTACCCTTTTATTTTAATTAATTAAAGTGGCTAGAAATGCTTATGAAGCATTCTTTTATTCCTTGAACATTATTTCTGCAAGTAACCTATATATATTTTTATATATTCTGAAAGGTATGGTTGAATGTGATTTTTGAAAGTTGGAATCAACTCAAAAGATTTTATGGTTTAAATTTGAAAAATGTTTGAATGCAGAAAAGCTTCTGCCTTGTTATTTTTGCTATGGGTGATCCACAGATCCAAATGACTTGAATCCAATGGGCTTGGATTAAGCATTCACAGACCTTTCCAACAAAATTGGTTTCATCTAATTTGGTGCACTAAATCGATCTGGGTTGATTTTTGAAGTTGGGTACAGAAGTGTGTTTGAAATTAAAAAGAAAAGGTTTAATTTGAATTGCTGGGCTGCGCGGGAAATTCTAACGGGCTGGCCTGCTAAGCGCAGTGCTCCCGCGGGATGCTTAAGTGGGTGTCCCCACTCGTCAGTGACACGGGGCTGGGCGAAGCGGTATGGGCAAACGTGGTTCGTTCGATCTGGTTCTAATCCAACGGCTGAGGGTCATCGTCGACGCGAGACAGCTCCGGCGAGAACGAAACCTAGCGCGGCCAGTGAGGGGTGCTGGGGGCTCACAGGGGTACGGGCGAGGGTCGGCGAGGCGGGCGAACGACGAAGTCGACGACGGCGAACCTCCTGGTACCGGTGGCTTCTCCTGGGGCGGCTCCAGTCGCTGGCTCCTTTCTTCTCCGGCAGCGGCAGGCTTCAGTGAAATTCCGGCGAGGTGGTGCTTGCCTTGCTCTGAGAATGGTGTGGCACGATAAGTGAGGAGAGGGGAGTGAGATGGTGTGAAGAAATCGTGCGGGGGTGGCCTCTATTTATAGTCGAACGAGGGGACCGTCGGGGCGCAAGGTGAGCTCGTCGGAGGCGACGTTACAGGCAGCTAATGGCATGGGCAAGGGTAGGGGACGGTGCTGTGTCTCCTGGCGATGCTCAACGACATGGTCGCGAGGCATGGGGTGGTGTGGTTTGGTCTGGAACGGGCGGTGCTCTGCGCGGCAGAGGCGGAGTCTTCGACGGCGGGCGGTGGCTGTATGGCACGGGGCGGCAAACGGGGATGTCTGGCGGTCTCCTGGGTCGGTGGTGATCGTGTGTGCGCGCGGTGAGGGCGGCGCGCGGTCTGTGGGTGATGGTCGAGGGTGGCGCTCTGGCGCACGCTCGGCATCGTCTGGGCGTGTCTTATGCGCGTGGTCCATGGCTTGGCAACGCTCGCGGCTGGGACAGGCAATGGCGGTGGACGGTGGGCTGCCTCCCAGACACGCTGGCTAGGCTTGCTGCTGCTCCTAGCTTGCTGTCCACATTGGGGTGACATGGGGTTGCTCGGCTGTTCACCATTAATGGCAATGGCAAGCTCACAGGGGTGCTAGTGCCTGGCTAAACTTCCTAGATGATCTACTGGATTGTGTGAGAGCTAACTAGGGAACAAGTTAGGCTCAAAACACTACACACTATAGTGTTTGTGGTTTTGTTTGATTTGTGTCTGCAACCTGTTTGATGAAATGGCCGCATGAAATCAAGTTTTGAATTTTGAAATGATTTTTGTTGGGTTTGCTAGATTGGTTCTGGTGAGTCTGCAGATGCTTGGGTTTTGAAAGTTGAGCTTGTTTGAGTGGGTTTTGAAAAAGTGGGATCTTCCAGTATGAAGAAGATTCAATTTTGAGTTGTCATTTAAACCATGCATTTGAAAGTTTCTGGATGATCACAAAGTGGGCCGTGATACTTTGTTATGAGTACATTCAAGGGGTGCAAAGATCCAGAAAAGTTTCTGTTAGGTTTTGAAAGTTTGAGACAGCCAAAGTAGGCATGGGAGTTAAATTGGTAAAAATGACCATTCACTTAATATATTTGTTTTGACTTATGTTTCTTTAGGAAAAGTGTGGGGAATGGTTTAGATGATGTTCTTTTCACCTAAGAAACATTTTACAAGCAATGGATCACACAAACAAGGTGGTTTTTAAAGAAATTCAAAATCCATGCATACACATATACATGCATTCATGAATTGATTTGGAAAAGTTTTTGTTAACCCTAAACTTGAGGATTAGTGTTTTGTTGATCTAAGTTTGATAATTTTGGAAGTGAAAGCTTAGTTCTGTACTAAGCTCTAAAATGGGCTTGCTGGTACTACAGTCGGTAAGATAGTCCTCTCTTAAGTGTACCACGTTATTTAGATAACACAAAAAAATCTAAAAAAAAGATAACACAAAAATGTTATAAGTAGAATAGCTTATTTATTAGTATATCTTATATAATAAATGCTCGCATGCAAATCTCAACATATGTGATGGTTAAAACTAGGTCAAAATTATGTGATGTGGAGATGCCAGAGGATCACATTTCTCTCTGTTTTCCAAATTGCAAATTCTATGTGGCTTCACTAAGAGAAGACCAACATCACTCAATCCCTCCACTATATCTACCATGCCGAAAACATGAACTTTCTATACCTTTTATTTCTTTTAGAACAAGGCAAAAACTTTGTCCATCATATTAGTACAACAGATAGCATAGTAAATCCATATCTTCTTACATTACAACTTTGAAGCGGTATCTACAGAACGTGAATCTTTTCACTATTGTCACCAAAACAAATTAAACATATTTTATGGTATATATCACCAGCCTTCGCATCCGGTCATATGCATAGCAAATTGAGGTAACTGATGTGCCAAGTAGGCAACATATGCATTTTCTGAATGTTTTACCTTTTCCCTTAAACAAGACAAAAGTTTTTCTCAACACATTGATATAGCATGTAGTGACGCAGTTTCGTGAACCTTTTACGTTATAATTTTGGCATGTCGTTCAAAACACGTGAATCTTTTCCCATTACAAAAAAAATAAACTAAGTCAAACAGAGAGAGTATCATTTGTCTCTGCGTCCATCGATGCAAGTAGCCACAAAATGTAAAATTGAACACCAAATCTTCCTAGATATTTCTATAGGATCTTGGAAAAACATAAGACAATTTTTCTAATTTGACCAAAACCCACGAGGTCCTTTTCCAAGCTGCCCATCTTGCCAAGATCCACCCTACCTTGTGCATTGAATTTTTAGTTCCATCTCATATTCATCACACACCAATGACCAAAACATACTAGTACTTGGCTTCTTGCATGCTATATCTATCTGGCTGCGGTGCTAGCAAAAAATTCCGCTACAAAACCATAACAGCGGCCGGGAAATCCAATATCTCTCTTCTCTTTTTAGGCACTGAACAACTAGGTCTTTTAAGTCATTGGGAGGGGGGCTTGCTGCCGCAGCAGAGCCTTGGTCGCTTCTTTCGTTGATCTCTCCTCCACAATTAGCCATCTCCTCCCTCGTCATGGCACCACTCAGGCCTTGTTCGGTTGTCTGGGTCCAGTTCCCAGCAGGGAACTGATCACCACGGGGCTTGAGTGGAACCCGACTGTCACTCTTATCCCTGGGAGGTTCAGACCCCTCTGTACTTAATCCCCTCCACATGTTGTAACCGTTCGGTTAACTAGGGTTTGTTGTGGTTTGGTGGGGTTTGGACATAATAAGACAACGAACCAAACCACATGAACAATAATTATAAGAAAAATAGTACTCTGTACATGATATTACAAATAAAATTACACTAATATTATATTAGCATAAATTACAAAGATATTACCAGAATAAACTACCAGAGTGACATCATAATAATATTAGTAATAGTTTCGTCATAAGCACCAGGAGACTTTTGGGCGAAATATAGCTGCCACTTGGGTGACAATAAACAACTCCAAACATTAAATAAAACAAATCTAATCAACAGAAACACTGGAATCTCGATAACATCTTAGAAGTTCTTGACAACAAGCATATGAAAAGTTTCCATGTATAGCCTCCTTGTGCATCAATCACGTCTTAACCTGAACGATACAAATAAGAGTCAGCAAATTTCATTAAACAAATGGTCTTCAAAAATTGGTGTGTTTTATACTGCAGTCCACATGCTCTTCTCCGTGGTGAGAATGTATACAGATCTAGGCCAAGATTCATATATTGCTATCCAGGTATTATAGAGTTCTCGACGCTAGAAGCATTCTTGTTCTAGATTTTTAGTTGTATTATTCATGACATTGTTTTTTACTGCCTTTGTAGCTTTGTAGCTGAAGGATTACTCAGATTGTGATTACTATGTTAGTTCTCTATTTACCAAAAGGTAGGCAAACTAATTATGTAATATGAGGTCCCAACATTTATACAAACTGTCAACTAATTCGCGGTAATTTGTAATCTTCCCTCTTTTTCACCTGACCTCATCCTCTTATACCAAACAAGACCTCTTTTTCTACTTGCACATTCTAATTCAGTTTTCATATTTTTTTTACATTTAGTACTGTCTACAGTTTACATAGTTGGGGCTATGCTCTTGTACCAAGCAGAGTCTCCGGCATCAAGTATGTATATCTGAATGGGCTAAATCTGTTGGGACCTCATATTACATAATTAGTTTGCCTACCTTTTGGTAAATAGAGAATCACAATCTGAGTAATCCACCATTTCCTAGTATTCTAGACCTGAAAAGCAGTACCATTTTCTAGACAATCTACCATCATAAACTCCAGGTAAAGAAGATATGACCAAGAATAGTGGTCAACACATCATGTTGAGAATGTTTCCTACCCTGATCATGCAATCGACCATCATGTTGCTAATATTTGGGCATGAATTATATGAAGCTTATAAAGAAATACCAGCTCGTCTCCTCCTATCGAGGAACTGCTGTCCTATACTATGACAACCAGTAGGTTCTATATTGTAAAGATTTTAATTACAGTAGGAGACAATATCAAGCAGCTCATCTAGAAGAATGACTTGAGTTCAGAGTCAAGCAAATCAAAACATCTTATGTATCAATAGAGTATAAATGACATACCTTCAGACCACTTGTGACAGCTTGGACACCTCATTCCTTAACCAAACCAGCGCCACGTCTGGATCATCTTCTTTCGAGCTCATGAATATTTCTCTGTTATCTGGATCCTTGAATACAATAAGGACTGCAGCCTTCTCGTTGGTCGACAATGACAGTTTCAGCATTTCAAAGATGCATCTCTTGATCGAGTAATCTCCACCTTGAGCAACCTTATTTTCACCCGCCCATTGAGCAGATTCTATTGCAAACTGTCTTTCCCTCATTTCGATGAACCTGTCCATACTTCCTGCGATCTCGTTGCTACTCTGCTTCTTTGGCCTTTTAGGCTCTCTCTCTCTTCCTTGTTACTTGTTGTAGCAGGAGCTCTCTTATTCATCTTCGGTTCAGTCCTTGCCACACTTTCATCTTCAAGATCTATTGTGATTTTTTCTCTTAAATCTGCATCAGTTAAGATCGGTTCAGTCCTTGCCACACTTTCGCTGTAAGCCCAAGTCTCTTAAATGTTTGGAAATGTAGCCTCGACGTGACTGAGCTCTTCTCCATTATCAATTTGTGTAAGATCTGGATGTTGTGGTGGCTGCGTAGAAGTGACATTGTAGGTCCCTTCAGCTATTTGCCCATCATATAGATTTCCAAGTGCCTCAAACAGAGGGAAGGACTTGGTTTTGAACTTATTCATTTTGGGGAATGAAATGAGCAGGTTGTCCCAAAGGGCATCTTCTGCTTCAATCATAGACCTTGAGTCATTCCAGCCTACCCCACTCTGTTTTCTTGCTTCTTTGATCATTTTGTACTCTCTTTTTAGCTCCTTCTCTTTCTTGAACTTGACTCTTTGTGTAAGACACGTATGTGTTTCTTGCATGAAACTCTTTGACCATTTTGTTCCAAGCTTCCGAAGACCATCCATTCTGACCTCTATAGTGAATGGTGTTGTGTTCATGCAACAGATCAACAAGGGACTTCTCCAAGAGTGAGTTCCAAGATGCTCGAGGTTTTTTCTCTACATAAAACAAGGTAACATAGCTAAATTGAGACAAGTGATATTAGAACAATGAGACAAATAGAACAATGAGTTAAACCGTTACCTTCATTGTTAGCCTTTTTTATCGAGCGGGCTTTAGGAGATTTTTTTTGTATGAAGTAGTCTTGTTCACGATCATGTTGAATCTGGGGGAACCTTTTGAAATCATTGGGGAAGCTCCTCTAACCATGTTAGCTGTAGAAAACAGTCATAAGATAAACAATACACAATTTTTATAACATAAACAATACACAATTTTCATAGCATAAATAGTACACATTTTTTATAACATAAACAGTACATAATTTTCAGAGTATTCATTACAGAATTGTCAATGCATAAATATTACACAACATTAATAACACACGACTCTCTTAATGCAGCAAGCACTACACTAATTTCTATGCCTTTGGTAGTCAATCCACATCTGTTGGGCTATTGTATCTCTGAGGTTGTTGCCTTGATAGTCACCATGATCATCATTGCCCTCGTCGCCATCAGGTAGATCAACAAAATTTTCTGGAGGGATGTTATCTTCCTGATGATCCAACCATTGCTCATCTCCCTTGAGTGCTTTAATAATATTGTGTAATACGGCTGCAGCCATGGGTATCTTGACTTGGTTTTCCATAATATGAAATGTGCAACCTTGAGGATCGAGAACCGCTTCTTTAGGACCCCAAATGTCTTCTCAATAGCATTTCTAGCTAGTGCATGCCGATGGTTAAATAGCTCTTTATGATTCTGAGGTCTTCGGTGCCCTGCACCAAACTCCTTGAGATGGTATCGTACTCCACGATACGGTGCAAGGAAAGAAGATGTGTTTGCATACCCACCGTCCACTAGATAGAATTTCCCTAGAGGTACATGGAAACCACTATTCATTGCTGATCTAAGGACTCTAGCGTTAGTGGCCGATCCCTCCTATCCCGCAGATACAAAAGTGATATTCTGATCAAAATCACAAGCCATCATTACATTCTGACTAAGTGTTCCTTTTCTATTTCTAAATGGAGCCACTGCATCAGGAGATACGGAAACAGGTATGTGTGTGCCATCTATTGCACCAATGCAATTCTGCACAAAAACAAAACCTAGATGTGATTTCATTGTTGAAATTTGTAAGAACAAGTATTTACCAAGATAGAAGTTTTAAGATAAGCACCTTGAAGTAGAGATAGAACCTAGAATCGCTCTGAAATTTATAATGTATTTCATTAGGATTGGGAAGCTTCAGAAATCTGTTGCAGAGTGTAGGGACAACTATATTAAAAAAATGCTTCATGTGGTGATGATAGCTGTCATTGCTATGTCCAAATTGTACTTGCAGGCCCTCAAATGATGTATTATGACTAAGCATGTACAAGAAAAAGGCCAGCTTCTCCTCAACCTTAATTCTGGTGTCACGGACCAACCGTTCCCTTCTAAGGTAATTGGCCAATGATCTAAAGAGTCTAGGTTCCATTCTGAACGCTACCCCGCAATTCTTGATATGCCCTTCAAGTAGCTCTCGAACCCTTTCCTCTCCCGTTAGCACTGATGTGTGACGTTGTTCCCTTCCTCTTCCTCCCCTAGAACCCAATGCATATAGTGTAGGCAAAATGAACATCATCATATCATCGTCGTCCTCATCCCTCCTCTTTCTAATGCGATCCCTTATCGTCATAGCCATTGCAAAACTAACAGAACATAAAGAACTTATTGAGGAATGCATGGAGTACATGACAGGCAAGTGCATATTAAACATTGCTAAATGTACAGTACTAGTAGAAATGATCTAAAATTAAGATCAAGCTAATCAGGAAAATCTACAAAAGCATCTACAAAATATAGAATATGCTTTGCTTATCTTTCTGTTCTACAAAAGCATCTACAAAATAGATTCTAGCAAACTGCTCCCTTGACTAATACAGAGCAACATATCTGTTGGTTTCAGGGAACATCTACAAAATAGATTCTAGTACTCCCTCCGACCCATATTAGTTGACTCAGATTTGTCTAAATTTGAATGAATCTAGACACTATTTAGTATATAGGTTCATCCAACTTTTGACAAATCCAAGTCAACTAATATGGGTCGGAGGGAGTATAAAAATTCCAGCATTCCATGCGGGTTGAAGGGGATTGGGCCGCATTCCCCGCCAGGCCGGGGCTAACCGAACAGAGTAACATCCACATCACCACATCGTAGACTTCCCTACCGTTGACACTGCAACATCCACATCACCACATGGACCGACCGATTGCTGGTAGTAGGAAACTGACAAGTCCAAGTTGATCACAGATATCACAGCAGCAGCGTCTTATGTAACTACACTTTGTGTTTCTGCACCTTACCAAGGAGTCTCTACTAAGATTTACCAAGATATAGATTAACGGTTAATCTAAGACAAGCCAAGAATATCTGTGTCTAATGGAGATCTTAACAGAAGCAATTTTTGTCCGATGATAAGCAGGCTGATCATGCCCAAGAAAGATCATTGGAATTGAACCAAATGACAGCTCACTCTGGCTGTCCGATTCAGAAAATAATGGGGACGTCTGAACTGGACGGCGACCACGACGATTGGGAAGATCTCTGCCTGGATGTAGAGCTTCCTCGACGCCTAGCGCAAGAACCCTAAACCTAGAGAGGCGGGAGGTGGGAGAAAGAGGAGCTTACCGGCGAGAGGATTCCGTCGAGGGGGAGGGTCGCTGGAGATGCGGAGACGTCATCACTGCCGCCACCGATGACGCCAACTTCAGTTCCTGGTCGCGCCGCCGCCGAGTCCTGGACGCGTCGCTCACTCGGGATATCTTCCACGGGTCGGGAGAGGATGTTTCGATCCGCCGCGGGATGAACGGGGTCGGAAGGGTTCAGGCCGGGGTGAGTTCCGTGTCGGGGGTAACCGAAGGCGTGGTTGTGGTTGGGCTGGGATAATTTCCACGTCATACTGACCCACGCGGGTTGAAGAGGATTGGGCCGTATTCCCCGTGGGGCTGGGGCTAACCGAACAAGGCCTCGGAGGGCCAAGCGGCAGAAGCGACACCCCGGGAAAGCCCTCCCGGTGGGGGTGACGGCGCCGATGCCCCCGCCGGGCGCCATCGACTGGTGGGACTGTTGGAGGAGAACGTTTAGTTATTACCATTTGTGGTTTTCTTCATTCGTCGTCTTCATTTCAGATCTATGAGCATGTGTGCAATGGTGTTTTGGGTGTGGTGAACTTGGCAGGTGGTTTTTGGTTATGCCCATTGTATGTCAACCTAATCCAGAATAGGTTGCTGGATTGTTCATGCCTCTGATGTCCAATTTTGAAGCATAGCTTATTTTCTAAGGGATAAATTGAACTTCTCGAAGAACCCAGTCAAGAAAATTGCTGCATATATGCTAGCGAAAATCGGCATATCTGTTCACATATAGTCACCCCACTTTCATGGTTCTTTTTCTGCACCAAATTGGCACTAAAACCTCCCTCAGATCCTCAAGCACGTTTTTGTTCTCGCCTTTTTTTCCACATGAAGAGACCCGATGATATCCATAATGGAAAACTCCTATCTCTTATGTTTCAGAGAAGTAGCAAAATTTCCCTATGTAGGATGAATCTTAGCAATGATGGCTCTGGCAACAAACTTGTATGGTAACACACAATTGAACTGCTCGAGTTTTTTGGCAAGTGATTGTATCTCATGAGCCTGCTTGATAACGAAGCTCTCACCAGTCATCTTGTAGTCATAGAATTGCTTCATGACATACAACTCAGTGCCAGCGCCCGAGACCTCAAACTTGGCCTCGAGCACATCCCATGCGTCCTTGCCATTATCAAATGACATATACGTGTCAACAATGTTGTCCCCAAAAATACTGAAAAGAGCCACCATAAACATGGTATCGCCTTTCTTAAAAGCCTCCTCCTGAGCAGCAGAAAACTCTCCCTCAGTTTTTTCAAGAGTGGCGCCATAGCAGTTCAGGTTTTGAAACAAAAGAACTTCTCTCATGCGCCATCTCTTATAATTCTTATAATGCACACCATCGAACAGAGGTGGCCTAGTAGCCACAACTATGCTAGTTGAATTTAGTTGCCTATAATAAGGTTTTTGGATTGTTGAAAATATGAGCAACAATTCATAAAATTTAATTCGAATTAATAACTAAAACATGATTAATAAAGGAGTACTTAAACTAATCATGCAAACAACAGACTAGATGAACCAATTGCATTTATACAAGATAAACCGACTAGATCTACTCCAAATGCTAGAACAAGATATTCTAGCATAATCTGAAACAGGAAGTTTAGGGGTACTGATACGTCGTAAACGTATCTATAATTGTTTATGCTCCATGCATGTTTTGTATCAACTATCTTATGTTTTGTCTACACTTTGAAGCATTTTTATATATTTTCTGGAACTAACCTATTAACAAGTTGCCACAGTGCCAGTTGCCTGTTTTATGTTGTTTTTGGTTTCAAAAAAGCTAGTAAAGAAATATTCTCGAAATTGGACGGAACAAAACCAGAAGTTCCTATTTTTTCCAACACAAGATGGAGTCCAAAGCGGAGACGGGGGAGAGCCACGAGGCGGCCAGACCACCCCTAGGCGCGGGCCCACCCCTGGCCGCGCCTAGGCATGGTGTGGGCCCATCGGGCGGCCACCGACCTTGCCCCTTTGCCTATATAAGCCCCTCGAGGCAGAAACCCTAAGGACCCGATCCGAAATCCACGAAAAAGTCCGTAGCCGCCGCCACCATCGTCCCTAGATCGGGAGGGATCCGAAGCTCTTCCGGCACCCTGCCGGAGAGGGGAGATCACCCTAGAGGCCTTCTTCATCACCATGCCAACCTCCGGAGTGATGCGTGAGTAGTTCATCCTTGGACTATGGGTCCATAGCAGTAGCTAGATGCTCGTTTCTCCTCTTTGTGCTATGATGTTTAGATCTCGTGAGCTGCTTATCATGATCAAGATCATCTATTTGTAATCCTATATGTTGTGTTTGTTGGGATCCGATGGATATTGAGTACTACGTCAAGATTTATTATTGATTTTATCATGTCTATGTTGTTTGTGATCTTGCATGATCTCCGTTGCTAGTAGCTACTCTGGCCAAGTACTTGCTTGTGACTCCAAGAGGGAGTATTTATGCTCGATAGTAGGTTAATGCCTCTAGTAATCTAGGAGAGTGACGAAAACTTTTAAGATTGTAGATGTGTTGTTTGCTACTAGGGAGAAAAAAACATTCCTTTGTCCATGGGGAAATTGTATTGTTTACTTTACAAACTTTGCTTAATGCAATTATCTGTTGCTTGCAACTTAATACTGGAGGGGTTTCGGATGATAACCTGAAGGTGGATTATTAGTCATAGAGGCAGTTGGATTACGGTTTATGTATTATGTTGTAATGCCCAAACAATATCATAGCAATCATCATGACATGTATATGCATTGTTATGCTTTCTCTATCCTGTCAATTGCCCAACTGTAATTTGTTCACCCATAATGCTATTTATCTTATGGAGAAACACCTCTAGTGAAATGTGGACCCCGGTCCATTCTTCCCACTGATATTCAATCTACTTCCTATTGTTTAATTTACGCAATTCCTACAAAGCAACTACTTTCTTCCACACTATACATTTAATCCTTTGTTTTCAGCAAAACCAGTGAGCTTGACAACCTCACTATAAGTTGGGGCAAAGTATTGTGGTTGTGCAGGTTCCAAGTTGCTAGCAACACCTTGGGAGCTGGTTATTTCTCCTACTGGTTCGATAACCTTGGTTTCATAACTAAGGGAAACTTGTTGTTCTCATCATACCTTCCACTTGGGGTTCCCCAACAAGCTCTATATCATTTGAGCCATCAAGCAATTTTCTGGCGCCATTGTCGGGGAGATACAGGACAGCTTCTACAAGGGGAGTCTCTCACAACCAATCTCTTTACTTTTTTTGTTTTTTTATTTTGCTTTGTTTTGTTTGCTTATTTTTATCAAAAACACAAAAAATTAGTTGTACTGGTTTGCTTCTTTTTATCAAAAACACAAAAAAATTAGTTCCCTCTTTAGTTGTTATTTTGTTACCTTGTTTTTATCTCATCATGTTGATCCCTAAGTTCACTCTGAAAGACCTTTCAATAGGTAGTGGCTCTATAATTGGGAAAGATAATATTGAAGAATTCTTTAATCATGTTAGTAAGCATAACGATATTAAGGATAGATCCTTAGCAAAACATGCTACAAACTATGAAACTGCTGCAGCTTGTTTAGTTCACATGTTGGAGGCTAGGTTTGTTAACCTTAACCCCATAATGCAGATAATGTTTCTTAAACTTAATGATATTGAGGACATTGAAAAGAGAGATTTTATCCTAGAAACTTTGCTTAAAGAATTTAATGATGTTGTTATAGAAGCTAGAAAGGTCTTTGATCATTTTAATATGCTAGGCTCATGTGTAGATGTTATTGGTACACTAGAAAAGTTGGACAAAACCAAACCCAAAAATGGGGAGGAAATTAAAACACTAATACCTTTTAAACTTGTAGGAATGCATGAAGCCATAGAAAAGACTTTTGATTGGATTATTCCTGAAAACCCATTTGATGAAATAGTGAACCCAAGCGTATTGAGAGAGGATCCTCTAGAACTTATTTGGATAAGATACCTTGCCTTGTTGAAGAAATTTCTAGTATCTATGTTGATGCTTCTTCATTTGAAATACTTGATTCTTGCTTTATGTGCCTAGCTGAAAGGCGTTAAAGAAAAGCACTCTTGGGAGATAACCCAATTTTTATTTCAGTAAGTTTTTATTTTGTTGAGTATTGGAAGTTATTGTCTCTGTAATAACCTCTCCTTATCCTTTTTGTTTGGTTTTTGTGCCAAGAATAGCCTCTAATGAGAGAGAAGTAAGATATGGGGAAGTTGTTGTCCCGAAACAGATTTTTTTGTGCTTCACTATAAAAAATCGTGAAAAATCCCAGTACGTCGGATTAAGCTGAAATGTTTTGTGTGCATGCCCCTATTATTTACCCAACTTTCGTTAGTTTTGCACTTTTCGATTTGAGCAACAGAAGATTTTTGAAAAAAAACAGTATTTACCTGCTGGTCTGTTTTGATATATTTCTGCCATTATGTGTATTTGCCTCTTAATCGGTTTCTTTTGAGTTCTTCTTGATCACTTGAGCTTTTAAAAGAAGTTGCTACAGTAGCGTATGTTTTAATGGAAGTTTTACTTGAGTTGAAACTGAACCGAAAGGCTTATTATCTTGAATACACTAATGTTGCTAATGAAGATTGTGTGAAGTTTGTATGAAGGAAATTTTCAAGTGTAGGAGAAGAATGATATGATGAGATGAAGAATGGACAAAATCTCAAGCTTGGGGATGCCACCTGTGTCACCCCAAGAAATGGATAACTCTTGAATATTTCTTGGGGTGACACGGGGTGGCATACCCAAGCTTGAGCTTTTGTCCATTCTTCATCTCATTACATCATTCTTTCTCTACAACTAAAAATTTTCTTCATACAAAACTTCACACAATCTTCATTAGCAACATTAGTGTATTCAAAAGATAATAGACCTTTGGGTTTAGCTTTAGAACAGCAAAACTTTCATTAAAACACAAGCTACTGTAGCAATTCCCTTAAAAAGCTTAATTTCCCAAAAAGACCCAAAAAGGAATCAATAAGAAGCAAATGCAAATAATGGCAGAAATTTGTCAAAACAAACCAGCAGGTAGAAACCGGTTTTTTCGAAGACCTTCTGTTGCACAAATAAAAGAGTGTTAAACTAATGAAAGTTAGCTAACATACTGGTGGATTTATTCAGAAAATATAAGCTCAATCCAACTTCAGATATTTTACACGAATTTTTACGGTGGAGCACAAAAATCTGTTCCGGGACAGCAACTCCCCAAATCTTACTTCCCTCTCGTTAGAGGTTATTCTTGGCACAAAAATCAAACCAAAAAAAGGAATAAGGACAGGTCATTACTGAAGTTATAATTTCTAAGACTTAAGAAAACTTTTGGGTTATTTCCCCAATAAGTACTTTTCTTTAACGCCTTTAAGTTAGGCACAAGAAGCAAGAATCAAGTATTTTCAAATGAAGAAGCATTAACATCAAACCTTGCGTTCAAAGGAGGAGCATAAAGCAACTTCTCTCTCCTCATAGGGAAGTGTTCAATACCTTTCTTGAATGGAAATTGATATTTAATGGTGCCTTCTTTCATATCAATGATGGCACCAACAGTTCTAAGAAAAGGTATTCCCCAAGTAATAGGACAATAAGCATTGTATTCAACATCCAAAACATAGAAATCAACAGGGACATAAGCATTGTTAACCATAATAAGACAAATCATTAACACTCCCCATGAGTTTCTTTTTAGCATTATCATTAAGTGGGACATCCAAAT
>CAJUWN010001961.1:0-62721 GCA_910589765.1 Avena atlantica
AAGCTAGTCACAATTTTATAACTCCTAAATGGGAACATGTATTTCATATCAAACTCTGTTGGGGTCAAGTCAAAAGTGTCAATTCATTTCACAAGTCATTTTGAAAAATCTGACAGGGGAACAGTATGGCCACTCTCAACTGTCCATAACCACGGACGCGGCTATTCGAATAGTTTGACACTCTGCAGAGATTGTACACTTTCACCACAACATTCGATACATCCGTCTGGAACAAATCCTGAATTCACCATACTCAGTATGCGGATAATCAATCCTAACCTTTCAATTACACGCCCTAGTATAAGCACCTCTCCTGCGAGTTTGGCCTCCCAACCATGACCAACTGTCATCTTGGGTACTGCACAGGTGGACAATCTTCACAAGGTAGCCTCAGCTTAGACCTTGGTCGTGAGGTAACTAATACTAAGGGATATAAGTTTCTAGTCAAGCCCTACCCAATATTCGGGTATTGTGGTTGTACGATAAATTGGAATGGTATCGCATCCAGGCAACCATCAGTTTTATAAAGGGATAAGGCTCATGCCTCAACATTTTTATCACCAAATTCATCAAGTTTTCGGGAACACATGTACAAAACATTTCAGTAGAATGATCCATCATTCCAAGGTTTTCATAACCATTTTCCCACCAAGTATTCCCATCTAAAGTTGATCAAGTTTGGCTAACCACTAGCATCTAGGTAGGGGGGTAGTAACTGAGAGGGGTGGTAGACTAGTGGAGTTAACCTAAGTCCAACCTTATATCTTAGGCTTGATATCAAAGTTTCTAGCTTAGGCCAAATTTAATGCTCTTTATGCAACCTTGAAAATATCTTTCTAGTATCTATAATTCACTTAAGTAAACTCTAAGTATGCTTTGATAAAGAATAAAATTAAGAGGCTTGCAAATAAAACTAGGATTGTTTTATCCAGTGGGTGTGATCTCATATGCTTAAGGCATATAGTAGGCATAGTAACAAGTAGGGGTTTGTTGCATCAGTAGGGTATCTTGCAAGGGTTAACTTGCACATTCACTAGGAATTTTAGGCTTGCATCAGTGTCAATATAAGCTTGCTAAATTGCAAGTGTTAGCTTGCCTTGTGCAGAGCAGTGGTTGAAGTTCTCCTCGGCTTCTGCTTCGTAGAATTCCCCTTCCTCCTCGTATCCTTGGTCGGTACTAGCGTCTATGAATAAGTACGAGGTACACAATCACCAAACAATACTTAACTACTTGCAATCATCATACACAAGGGTCCTATAGATGATCTAACATCATCTCTAACATTACAAGATTAAGGCTTGGTTTAATTCCTTTTATTTTTAGAAAAGTAATTTCTACTTATTGAAAAACTACTTAAGATTTAATATTCTCCAAACCAACATGGGATCATGTTGACACATGTCATCACCACACATATTTTAGTCCATGGGAATGTGATTTAAAGTGGTGTCACAATTTAATAAGGTTTTACCCTTTATTTTAATTAATTAAAGTGGCTAGAAATGCCTATGTAGCATTCTTTTATTACTTGAACATTATTTCTGCAAGTAAGCCTATATATTTTTATATATTCTGAAAGGTATGGAAAAATGTGATTTTTGAGAGTTGTAATCAACTCAAAAGCTATTATGGTTTAAATTTGAAAAATGTTTGAATGCAGAAAAGCTTCTGCCTTGTTATTTTTACCATGGGTGATCTACAGATCCAAATGACTTGAATCCAACGGGCTTGGATTCAGCATTCACAGAACTTTCTAACAAAATTTGTTTCATTCAATTTGGTGCACTGAATCGATCTGGGTGGATTTTTGAAGTTGGGTACAGAAGTGTGTTTGAATTGAAATAGAAAAAGTTTAATTTGAATAACTGGGCTGCGCGGGAAAAATAAACGGGCCGGCCTGCTAAGCGCAGTGCTCCCCACTCGTCAGTGATACGGGGCTGGGTGAACGGTATGGGGCAACATCGATCGTTCGATCTAGTTTTAATCCAATGGCTGGGAGTCATCGTCGACGCGAGACAACACCGGCGAGAACGAAACCTAGCGCGGCCAGTGAGGGGTGCTGGGGGCTCACCGGGGTACGGGCGAGGGTCGGCGAGGCGGGCGAACGACGAAGTCGACGACGGCGAACTCAGGGGTGGTCGCGGCAGCTCCTGGGGTGGACAAAATCGATGGCTCCCTTCTTCTCCAAAGGCGGCGGGCTCCGGTGAAATTCCGGCGGGGTGGTGCTCGCCTTGCTCCGGGAACGGTGTGGCACGATCAGTAAGAAGAGGGTAGTGAGATGGTGTGAAGAAATCGTGCGGGGGTGGCCTCTATTTATAGTCGAGCGAGGGGACCGTCGGGGCGCACGGTGAGCTCGTCGGGGGCGATGTTACAGGCGGCTAATGGCATGGGCGAAGGTAGGGGACGGTGCGGTGTCTCCTGGCGATGCTCAACGACATGGTCTCGAGGCATGGGGCGGTGCGGTTTGGTCTGGAACGGGCGATGCTCTACGCGGCAGAGGCGGCGTCTTCGACGGCGAGCGGTGGCTGTGCGGCACGGGGCGGCAAACGGGAATGTCTGGCGGTCTCCTGGGTCGGTGTCGATCACATATGCACGCGGTGAGGGCGGGTTGCGGTCTGTGGCCGCTGGTCGAGGGTGGTGCTCTGGCGCACGCTCGGCATGTTCTCTGGTGGGCTGGGCGCGGCTTGTGCGCATGGTCCATGGCTTGGCAGCGCTCGCGGCTGGGACAGTGAGTGGAGGTGGACGGTGGGCCGCCTCCCAGACAAGGTTGGCACGGCTAGTTCTGCTCCTAGCTTGCTGTCGACTATGGGGTGGCAAGGGTGTGCTCGGCTGTTCACCATTGATGGAAATGGCAAGCTCACGGTGGTGCTAGTGCTTGGTTTAGTTAGCTAGATGATCTACTGAGATGGTTGTGAGCCAAAGAGGGGACAAGTTAGGCAAGAATCACTGCTCACAATAGTGTTTGATGTTTGTTTGATTTGTGTTTGCAATATGTTTAATGAAATGGCCGCATGAAATCAAGTTTTGAATTTTGAAATGAATTTTGGTGGGTTTGCTAGATTGGTGCTGGTGAGTCTGCAGATCCTTGGGTTTTGAAAGTTGAGCTTGTTTGAGTGGATTTTGAAAAAGTGGGATCTTCCCATATGATAAAGATTCAATTTTGAATTATCATTTAAACTATGCATTTGAAAGTTTCTGGATAATCACAAAGTGGGCCTTGATACTTTGTTATGAGTACATTCAAGGGGTGCAAATATCCAGAAAAGTTTCTGTTAGGTTTTGAAAGTTTGAGACAGCCAAAGTAGGCATGGGGGTTAAATTGGCCAAAATGACCATTCATTTCATATATGTGTTTTGATTTACTTGTCTTTAGGAAAAGTGTGGGAAATGTTTTAGATGATGTTTATTTCACCTAAGAAACATTTTACAAGTACTGAAACAAACAAACAAACAAACAAACAAACAAGGTGGTTTTAAAAGAATTCAAAATCAATGCATACACATATGCATGCATTCATAATTTTATTTAGAAAAGTTTTTGTTAACCCTAAATGTGATGATTAGCATTTGATGATCCAAGCTTAGTATTTTTGGGCTGTTACAATAAATTGATCCACCATCATTGTTTGAATTATTATTCAGACGAGGGGCATATCCAAAACTTTGGAGTGTAGGGAGCACGTGTGTAACATCCCTAAAAATCATGTTTCAAAACTCTGCATATCATCCATGCATCCATGATCATTTAGGGTTCCTTTTCAAAGCCATTTCAAAAACAGGAGCATCTGATGCTCATTATTTTATGTAAGCAAGCTATGGTCATATTGCCACCTTCTAATAAGAAAGATACTATTTTGATCAGTAATGTTGAGCTTGAGCTTGAGTGATGCTTCTAAGGTTTGGTCAAGGTTTCAAAAACAAATTATGATTTAAAAACCATTTCTTCACTACTTATAAATATTTAACTAAGGCTTGTTTAAATTCTTTTCCAAACCCTTTTTGTTTTCCTTCAAGTGTGAACAGTTGTGTTACACCTCCTAGAGACAAGAATCAGCAAACTTTTGTTTGGAGAAAGTTTTATTTAAAAACAGTTTTGATTTGATCTTTCAAATTCAAACCAGAAATCCATTCAGAAAAAGAAAAAGGAATAAAGGAGAAAAAATAGAACAAACCAGCCAATATGGCCCAACCCAGCCACTTAGCCCATTTAGCCCAGCAGCTCTCTCCCGCGAGGAAAACGTTTGCACTCAGAAACCCACTCCCTCAGTCGCTGACTACCTGGACCCACTCCCCCTCTCTCTCTCTCGCTGGCAACCGCGCCCCACTTGTCAGTCGTCTCTTCAACCCGCGCAATCAACTCCGTCCGTTTCCTCCCCAGTCACTGCCGATGAATTCGCTGGTTTAGTTCTGTTGATTCGTTGAGTAACTCTCGCCCCCGCTCCGGCTACTTAAACCCCTCCCCCTCGCGGCCATTTCCCCCAACAGAGCTAGCCAGAAGCGCCACCAGGCTGCCCGTATTTGCTCTCACTCCGCCGCTGCACAGTCGAACTCTGGAAGTAAATTCTGGCCAGCCACCGTCACCCCTTGCCTTCCAGACACCACGAGCAAGTTCCCCATCTCCCTCTGCACCTTCCAGCATCACCCACTCGTCCGTGCGCGCTCCCATTCGTCGGCAACTTCAACAACAAGTGAACACCGCCGTCTGTCTCAACTCCGGTGACGACTCCTAGTAAATTCCGACCGCCCCGTCCCTCTTATTGACGCTCACGTTTTCGCCAGACTCGTGCGCACCTAACCCAGCGCTTGTTTCACTCTGGCATGGTCTACAACTTCGGCAACGACGACGAACAGCCGTACCCGACGTCTGCCTCTACTCCGACGAGGAATCCCCACCATGTCCATGCGCCCCTTGACAAGCCACTGTCGCGTTGAGGTCCAGCACGCCTCTGCGAGTCTGGTAAGCCTCTCCGACGAGCCAATCCCCCTCTGTAGCCACCACGACACTGTAGACCGAGCACGCCGCCGCTCACCGTCGCCGCGCGCCGCTAGACTTTGGTCGCTTGATCGCGAACCGTTGGATCTAGATCCAACGTGTTAGATAGATCACTTAAACGAAGGGGTACGGAACAGATCTAGTCGTGCGATTTAAGTTAAATCTGGCGGTCCACGTTAGTCGATCCGCGTGAATCGGTATCAACCAATTAGAGAGCGCCGCGTGGCCAGTTCTTTGTTTTAAAAATAGATTTAGATCTATTAGATGTTTAAACTTGAAAAATTCATAACTTTTGATCCACACGTTCAAATTTGACAAATTTTATATCATTGGAATCAGGAGAGAAAATCCATTCCATTTATGCAATGTGTTTAATGTTTTGCCTCTGTAAAAATGGTTGTTTTTACAGAAACATTTGTAGGCATAATTTGTGTATAGTAATTGTTTGAAAAATGTTTTGTTGTTCAAATAAAGTTTATTTGGCATGTTTTGGACTTGTTTATGATTCAGTACTGTGTACTTGTCTTGTTTGGTGTAGAAAATCATCACATGGCATTTTTTCATGTATTCATGTATTTTTGTTTGTACATATTGTGTATGTGATTTTGTGCCATTATTTTATGTGTAGATTTTGGTGCAAATAGTGATTGTGATTGTGAAGATTGTTGCTACTACCCAAACTACCAAGGCAAGTGGTGCTTCATAAATTTATTCCTATGTTTTTCAACTATGCACTAGAAATATTTTGTATAGGACTTGCATGAATATTTTGATCTATATGCTATGCTTGGGAAATCCTAGTAGTTGTAGAATTGCTAGAAATTTCTAAGTTAAGATGCTTATCAATGCCATGCTTAGTCTAGCTAGTAGCAACCAAGGGTGGTTATATATTCATGCTATGAGAAAATATTTCTAAGTCTTTGGACTTGTATTTTTACTTAATAAAACCATTAAGTAAATTGAACACCTGGGTGGAATGGAAAGAATGGTTTGTGTTGAGTGGTTACACAAGGCCCATGTCTATGGTTTACCTTGTGTATCTCACTTGTGGAAAGCCACCCATGAACAAAGGGATTTGAGATGCCAAATGTTAAGAAGCTTCTAGTGCAGCCACATGGCATTATGGGCTCTGCCTAGATCATATAGGTTGCAATAACTTAGCCATTTGGACAGTTGGTGGTAGTGGCATGATAGGTTGGAGTGCGTCCATTTGGTCTAAGGGAAGGCTTCTGAAAGGTCATGTCTTAGTGAAAATCAAGTCTTGTGGGGAAAGTGCACAACCTCTGCAGATGGAAGAATCTAAGTACTTAGCCATGTCCCTGGTATTGGACAACTTGAGCATCAAGACATGGAAGCTATCAAGAATCTCCTCATCCAAAATTCTAAGTTAAAACTTGTGGTTGAACAAGGGTGAAGGAACACCAATTTCTATTGTTGGTTCCTTGGGAAAGTTTTGTCAAAGAAAAACTTAGTGTTTTAAACTGATAGGAAAAACCTATTTTGAGCAAAAAAAAACAAAATGCATATAATATCTAGACTACTAATATTCTACTAAGGTATCACTTGCCAATACTGTTCCAATGTATTGACCCACTGTGGCTGTAACTTGTGATGTTGCAGGTTATTCTGATGATGATTAGGGGTTATGAGTATACACTCAACATGCTTGCTTGTGGCACATGAAGATGAAGACTTATTTCTCTTATTATATATTTGAACTCTTGTATTAGGCCTGTGGCCATGGTGTTTGTAAAAGACTATGTTTGTCTCTGGAATGATATGTAACAATGACCTTTTTTCTGTGTACTTCATATTAAACTGTGGATGCTAGCATAGATCCAGGGACTAGCATTGCAATCACAGGGATCCTTACCTTTATAAAGGGAGGGATCTTACAGATGGTATAAGAGGACTGTGTTGACTGTAGGATTATGACCCTAGGATTGGAAACCAATAAGGAAAATTTTCAACAACTTCCACACTTGTCTTTTCTTCTCGTAAACTTTTCTAATCTTATTTCTCAGCTCTATTTGTAGATGAACTCCATCAACGAAGCCGTGAGGAAGGGACCACTCATGACTATGACTTTGGAATGTGAGACAGAATTCCCCAAGGCTCTCAAGGACCTCATGGTTGCCATGGGAATACATGGTGCAGCTGTGTACAAAGGTTTTCCCGTGATGGATGAAGGAGTTGAATACTGGTGGGTGCAACTTCACTTGTATAAAAACAAGGAAGACAACCACAAGGAATCAGGATTCTGCATGGTCACCAAGTCAGTGATGCACACCACATTCTTTGATTCAGCAAGGATGCAGCTTGGAAGGCCATCAAAGAGCTTGGTGATAGAATTAAGTGTAGAATGCTCAACACCCAAAATGACCTTAAGGAAGAAAAGAAACATACCCAAGAGTTAGAGGCCACCAACCAACAATTGAGAGAGGACATCATAGACTTAGAAATGGAGTCATGTGATCAGGATCGACAGATTGCCTCTAGGGATGCCCTGTTAGCCAACTTGGCAAGTGAGATGGGATTGTAACTTACTTCGTTAGTTGGACCACCACACTTATCTTTATATTTTCCAAAAATGTTGTTTAAAATAAGTTGAACCTTGGATGCTTGTAATGGATTTATGTATGCCATGACTTGAGTGTTTTGATTGTCAAAGATATGCATGTGATGCCTTGTCTTGTGATTCATCTCTATGTATGTTGATTCTAACTTTTTCTATCTTATAAAATAGATGCCTAATGTTACTATCAGCACGGCTGAAGAGTTCAACGGAACTCGTTTTGGCACGCGTCTCATTGAGCTCACTAGTGTGCTCAATCTCCCACTTCCTACCATCATGATGCTTCCCCTCACCAAGTTTTAGATGAAGGACCTTTGGGGCTTCAAGGTTACTCAGCCAGGACGTCAGACTGAGCCAGCCACGGAGACTATCACCTTCAAGCTCATGCATGATGACAAGGAGAGAGGCCTAGAGGTAGTCATGCAGGATTTGCTTGGACGCTTGTTAGGGAGACACTCTCGGGAGATTAGAGGTACTCACTTCCACGCCTTCGGTAGACGTGATGAAGATGGTGAGGCCATTGAATTCGAGGATACTGCTAGAGAGACGGCATAGCCGATTCGTCTATACCTCCAGGACTTAGAGGTTCTTCTTAGGCACCTAGATACTGATAGGACCAACGTCATGCTCAGCAATGACGAACTCCGGGTGTAGCTTCCTAAGAAGGACAAGCTCTTCGCGGAGCAAGATGAGATAGTCAAGGAAATGGAGGCCAAGTTTGAGAGTCAGGATAGAAAGTTCAAGAGTTAAGAGAAGAGAGTCCAAGATAGGAACAAGAGGATTCAAGACATGACTACAGAACTAGAGGCCAAGGACTTCGAGCTCGAGCATCAACAGGTGGTGATTGAGAGACTTCGTTCACAGAAGAGGGCTCTCAAAGCCAAAGTAGAGGCCTTGACCACCAATGTCGAGGAGTACAAGACCGCTATGTAGAATGCAGGTTTTACACTTGTTGATGAGGAGGTGGATGCAGAGGAGTAGTGATGACTACTCGTTTACCTTTTATTTACCATGCTTTTGATTATTGAGTTGCAATGACCATCCAACATGTGGATGGCTTGTTATTGGTGTGTTTGCTTTTCAAAATTTGTTGCCTATGTTGTTGAACTTTTACTATTATGATGCATGATTGGTGATTTTTATGTGATGTATTGTGCATGTTATCATCTATGGGTATCTCATTCTTATCCTTATTGAAAACCACAGATGCCTCCCCGACGTGCTAATCCCAACCCTAACAACAATAATATCACCCCTGAGATGCAGAAGATGATAACAGCTCAGACGCAGCTGATGCAGATGATGACTACGTTCATATACAGAATCACAACAACAACAACAACAACAACAACAACAGCAACAAACAACAACAACAACAACAACAACAACAACAACACAACAACAACAACAACAACAACACAACGACAACAACAATCAGAACAACCCACCGGGTTTTGACATGCTTACCAGATTCTTAATACTGAGGCCAGCAAAGTTCTCAGGAACTACTGATCCCATGGTGGCCAATGATTGGCTACGCTCAATGAACAAAGATTTGGTAAATGTTGGCTGTACTGATGAAGAGAAAGTCAGATTTGTAGCACACTTGTTGGAAGGACCATCAGCCACTTGGTGGGATAACTTCCAGATCACCACTCCCATTGCGCATGTGACATGGACTATCTTTGAAGATGGTTTCCTTACTGCTCACATCTCATCTGGAGTGATGAGTTTGAAGAAGAAGGAATTTCATAACTTGAAGCAGCGCCACCGCAGCGTGGCAGAGTATATTGAGGAGTTCAACAATCTGGCGCGTTATGCACCGGATGAAGTTGACACTGATGCTAAGAGGAAAGAGAAGTTCCTCGAAAGATTGAACGATGAACTGAACCTGCAGCTATCTGTGGCCTATGTACCCACTTACCAGTCTCTTTGTGACAAGGATGCCATTTTGGAGAGCAAGATGAAACAGGTTGAAAGCAGGAAGAGGAAGCACTCTGACAAGCACAGCTCGGGATCGTCTCACAAGTGTTCCCTTTATGATGATAGTGGGAATTCTGGGTCCCACAAGCATGGAAAATACAACAGCCACCACAAACACAACCGTCATCATGACAACAAGAATCACCGTAGTCATGACAATGACAAGTACAAGAATCGCAAGAGTGGATATAAGAGCCACCACAATGGAAGTGGAAGTGGTAGTGGAAGCCAGCCTGACAAGAAGGATCTTAGTCAGGTTGAATGTTTCAATTGCAAGAAGATGGGGCATTATGCAAATGAATGCCCAGAAAATAAAGTTGAAGGACCCAACAAGCCCAACCCTTTACAGAAGGGGCAAGTGAACCACATCAATGTGGAGGAAATCTATGAAGAGTCGGATGATGTGGCTGGTAAGTTCAAACTCAATTCTATTCCAGCACTTGTTCTTTTTGATACTGGCGCATCACATTCATTCATATCAAAAGAATTTGTTGATAGAAATGGGTTTTCAACTGAAAACATTGGGTGTCCAATAAAAGTAAGTTCTCCAGGTGGAGAAATGATAGTGAGTCTTGGATGTCGGGATCTAGTAATAGAGTTTGGAAAGCATAAGTTTCCAGTGAGTCTTATAATCCTAGATTCCCAAGTACTAGATGTAATTTTGGGAATGGATTGGATGACCAAGTATGAAGGAGTACTAGATTGTGCTAATCGAACTGTTGCACTCACAACCCCGGAAAAGAAGCGGATAAGATTCAAGTCTAACTTTGAATCGAAAGGGAGTAAGCTAAATTATCTTAAGGGGGTTAGCATAGACAGTGTGCCAATAGTGAGTGAATATCCGGATGTGTTTACGGAAGAATTTCCGGGAATGTCACCAGATAGAGATGTGGAATTTTTGATTGATTTGCTACCAGGATCTGGACCAATAGCAAAGAGACCGTACAAGATGTCAGTTGATGAATTGAAAGAACTCAAGAAACAACTTGGAGAACAGTTGTAGAAAGGATTTATCCAACCTAGTTCTTCATCTTGGGGAGCACCAGTTTTGTTTGTGGAAAAGAAAGATAGAAGTCAAAGGTTATGCATAGATTACTGTTCACTCAATGAGGTGACTATCAAGAACAAGTACCCTTTGCCTAGAATCAATGACTTGTTTGATCAGTTAGAAGGAGCTTGTGTGTTCTCAAAGATTGATCTCCGATCAGGTTACTTTCATCTCAAGATAAGAGAACAAGACATACCTAAGACAGCTTTCACCACTAGGTATGGATTGTATGAGTATACCGTGATGCCATTTGGATTGACCAATGCACCAGCATACTTCATGAATATGATGAAGAAAGTGTTCATGGAGTTCCTTGACAAGTTTGTTGTCGTTTTCATCGATGACATTTTGATCTAATCCAAGAGCAAAGAAGAGCATGAAGGACATTTACGTTTGATACTTGAGAAGCTTAGAGAGCATAAGTTGTATGCCAAATTCAACAAGTGTGAATTTTGGTTAAATGAAGTTGGTTTTCTTGGACACATTGTGTCAGGAGATGGTGTAGCAGTTGATCTTGCTAAAGTGTCAGCTGTAACTGAATGGGAATCCCCTAAGTCAGTAAAAGAAGTTCGCAGTTTCCTTGGCTTGGCAGGATACTATAGAAGATTTATCGAGAATTTTTCCAAGGTAGCTAAGCCTATGATAGAATTGCTAAAGAAAGACAAGAAATTTGCTTGGTCTGAAGGATGTGAACTCAGTTTCCAAGAATTGAAGAAGAGACTAGTGACAGCACCAGTCTTATGTCTACCAGATTTAGAGAAGGATTTCCAAGTGTATTGTGATGCATCTCATCATGGATTAGGTGCAGTGCTAATGCAATAAGGGAAAGTTGTGGCTTATGCCTCGAGACAACTCAAAACTCATGAAGTAAATTACCCTACTCATGATTTAGAGTTAGCCTCTGTTGTCCATGCACTCAAAACATGGAGACATTACCTTTTGGGAAAGCGATGTGAAGTGTTCACAGATCACAAAAGTTTGAAGTATATCTTCACCCAGAAAGAGATTAACATGAGACAAAGAAGATGGCTAGAACTCATCAAGGACTATGACTTGAGTTTGCAATACCACCCTGGTAAGGCAAATGTTGTAGCGGATGCTCTAAGCCGTAAAGTTTTTGGGAATGGTCTTACAAAGGGAGAATTGCCAGATGATCTGTGTGCCCAATTTAGAGATCTCAGATTGGAGATTGTGCCTGAAGGACATCTCATGTCATTGGATGTTCAAACCACTTTGTTGGACAAAATCAAAGAAGCCCAAAAGACAGATAAGGAAATTGAAGAGATTAAGGAAAAGATTGGTAAAGGAAAAGCCAAAGGATTCCATGAAGACGAACAAGGTACTTTATGGTATGGAAAACGTATCTGTGTTCCGCAAGATCCGGAGCTTCGGAAACTGATTTTGCAAGAAGCACATAACTCACCGTATTCTATTCATCCGGGTAACACCAAAATGTACATGGATATGAAAGAAAGATTTTGGTGGAATAATCTCAAAAATGACATCGCCGAACATATTGCGTTGTGTGATGTATGTAGTATAGTGAAAGCGGAACATCAGAAACCAGCAGGACTGCTACAACCACTACCTATTCTTGATTGGAAGTGGGACAAGATTGGCATGGATTTCATCACCGGATTGCCAAGGACCAGGTCTGGATATGACTCCATTTGGGTAGTAGTGGATCGCCTAACTAAAGTGGCTCATTTCATACCCGTGAAGACAACCTATACATGTGGGAAATTAGGCAAGATCTACATGAGTAGGATTGTATGTCTGCATGGAGTACCCAAGAGTATTGTGTCTTGTAGAGGTCCCAACCTTTAATAAGGTAGAGATCCCTGTGTTTACAATGCTAGTCCCTGGATCAATAGCTAGTATCCACAATTAAGATGTAATATCAAGAAACAAAGGTCATAATACAACTTTATAACCAGGAATAAAATAATTCATTACATCTCACATAGCTCATTTGGCTATCTCATTACAATACATCAGAAATAAGTATAGCATTGGGTCCTTCATCTTCAAAGTGCCACAGGCAAACATGTTGGTTGTAGACTTGTAATCCTAATCAACACACTTCACTAACATCAAACAAACCTGCAACATAACAAGTTACAGCCACAAGGGTCAATACATTTGAATTGTATTGGCAAGTGATACTATGGTAGTATAGTGGAGTCTATCATCTATATGCATTTGGCTAAGTGAGGCTTAGGCTTGCATTTCTCAAAATAGATTTTCCTTATCATTTGAAAACACTAAGTTTTTGTTTGTCAAAAATCACCCAAGGCATCTCCCAATAGAAATTGGTGATCCTTTAACCCTTGTTCAACCACAAGTTTTTACTTAGAAATTGGGATGAGGAGATTCTTGATAGCTTCCATGTCTTGATGCTCAATTTTTCCTTTGCCAGGGACATGGCTAAGTACTTAGATTCTTCCATCTCCATTGGTTGTGCACTTTCCCCACAAGACTTGATTTTCACCAAGACAGGACCTTTCAGAAGCCTTCCCTTAGACCAAATGGACGCGCTCCAACCTATCATCTCACTACCACCAACTTTCCAAATGGCTAAGTTATTGCAACCTATGTGATCCAGGCAGAGCCCATATTTCCATGTGGTTGCACTAGAAGCTTCTTAACATATGGCATCTCAAATCCTTTTGTTCCTGGGTGGCTTTCCACAAGTGAGATACACAAGGTAAACCATAGAAATGGGCCTTGTGTAACCACTCAACACAAACCATTCCTTCCATTCCACCCAGGTGATTCATTCACTTAGTTGTTTTATTAAACAAAACACAAGTCCTTGACTTGGAAATATTCCATAGCATGAATATAATGCACCCTTGTTTTCTACTAGCTAAGCTAAGCATGATAGTAGTAGGAATATTAACTTAGGAAATTCTACTAAGGTTTCATCTACTCGGATTTCCCATGGCATAGTTTACACTTAGCAAAAATTCCATGCAAGTCCTACTTAGAAATATCACTAATGCATAGTGAAAATAATGGGACAAAAGTATGGAGCATCACTTGCATTTTTGGTAGATAATATAAGTTCACTCCTTGATCTTGAAATACTCATACTCTTCAAATCACTACAATTCAATCAAGCAAGCAATATTTCAATCTACCATTCAAGCAACAACACATAAAATAATAGAAACAAAGCAATGCATGCAAGCATGAAAAAGTTTGTTTTATTTGGAAAAGTGGTTTCTAATAGGTTATAAATATTCTAAAACACCTACTGGTCATTTTATAAAAGTGGCAAAATCATTTGCAAAATATTTTACTTTATAAACCATTTTTAAACCAAATCAATATTTCATGTGGTCGAAAATGCCTTTATCAAAGTAACAATCTTTATAGGGTTCACCAAATATGTTTTCAAATCATAAAACTTTGTGTTTAGGGTCAAAGAGTTTAAATCAAAACATTTCCCAAAGGTTTCTCCAAAAAGTATTTTTAACATATAAACAATATTTTTATTTTACTAGAAATGCTTTAATTCAAAGTTTTATTCTCTTGCTTCACCAAATATGTTTTTGAAATCTCAATTTGATTTCTATGGTCATTAGGTTCAAAACAAACCATTTGCCAAAGCTTTTATCAGAAAAATAATTTTAGAACAAATTATATATTCTAAATATGCGTACACAAGTTTCTGCAAAAACAACCAATTTAACAGACGAAATTTACTAAATAAAGTGCATGGTTGTAAAGGGTCTGTCTTGCTGATTCCATTGATATAAAATTTGCAAAATTTGGACATGTGGTTTGAAAGTTATGGATTTTACAAATTGGAACATATAATAGATCATTTCTGGTTTTTATTCAAACAGACTGGCCACGTGTCTTGTTCCTATTCGCCAGTACCGGTTCGCACGGATCAAGCAACGTGGCGCATTGGATTAAAATGAGATCGTGCGGCTCTAGATTAAACTTACCTCTTCGCCTAGGTTCTATCGTATCCACTGGATCTACATCGAACGGCTCCTAACGCCATGCCAAGAACTGGCGGTGCTGGCGGCGGCGACTGGCGGCGGCGCGCTCTGGTGACGGTGGTTTGGTGAGTCTAGGATGCGAGAAGAGGAATGGAGGGGCTCACCGGGTTCGCGGGGTCGTGGTGATGCTCAAGGTGGACGCAAGATGGACAGGGGCGCACGGAGCTGGCTCGAATCGTTCGCCGGAGTTCGTGTCCGCGTCGGGCTCCTCTGGCTGTCGTAGTGGGCGACGTTTTAGACTGCGCTAAGACAAGATGAGGGATGCGTTAGGTGCGCACGATGCTGGGGATCACACACGAATCAAACAGAGGGATAGGGGAAGCTGGGGCTTACGGGGAATGGTTGCCGGAGTTCGAGCAGACGGAGGCGGAGCTCAGTCGAAGATGTTGCGGAGGATACAGGGCACGCGCGAGCGAGTTGAGGCCACTGGGAGATGCATAAGGAAGAGGGGATCGGGATCGCGTGGTCGAGGAGGCGAGGCATGGCCTGGGTTCGCCGGAATCAACGTCGGAGTCCGTCGGAGGCTGCGGCGGTGTGCGGATGAATTAGGACAGCCTGGGGGATCCGGTGGGGTGATGTTTGCGGGGAGAGTAAGAGGAGGAGCAGGCGTTTAATACTGCATGGTCTCGGCGAGGAATAAACGCGGCATTAGGGTGGATTTAAGCAGAGAAATCAGTGCAGCAACGGCGGTGGGGTTGGGGGGAAGAGGTCGTCGCGGGGTTGACGATGCTGACGGGGCAGGTGGGGTCTGGCGTCAGCGAGAGAGGGAGAGGAGGAGTGGGGCCTGGTTTTCATCCACTGTGCGGGTCATTTCCCTGGTACGAATCGTTTTCCTGCAGGAGAGAGGGAGTGGGCCGGTGCTGGGCTGGACTGGGTCTGCTGGGCTTGTTCATTTTTTTGTTCTGTTTCTTTTTCTTTTTCCGTTTCTAATATTCTATTTTGATTTTGTTTAATTATTTCAAACATTCATTTGAAATCAAACTTTTCCCAAACTTTGTGAATAATCAAGCACTGTTTATTAACACATTCTGAAATCAAAATTACAAAAATTCATTTATTCTTTTAGGATCTATTAATAATTAAATAAATAGACATTAGCCTTTATTTCAAATAGGATTTAATTTATTTTAATACTCTATTTGAAATATAAATAATACAAAAATCTTTTCAGCAGGTTTTATTTGAAAAACAAAACACTTGGAATTTTTTTATTTAAAATACTTTAACAAGTTTTAGTGTTTATTTAAAATGGAAAAAGCTTTACTCCAATAAAATTGGATATTAATAAATCCTTATTATTTTATTTAAATAAACATTTACTATTTTATCAAACAAAAAATATTTTATTTCATTTGCTTGGCCAAGATTTAATTTGGCTCTTTAAAATAATCCTTATTTATAATATTACCTTTGCTTATAAAAACCATATCTTTTTATTTAAAGATCCAAAAATAGTGATTCCAACTATTATAACTTTATTTATTATCTTTTTAAATCTCTCTAGGATTTTATTTGATCAAAATAGGTTTTGATGTTTCCAATTGGAATCAAAAAGTTTCTTCTCACCCTAAATTTCAACAATTATTTATTTTGTTTAATTATTTTTTCACATTACAAGATTTGGAAAATCTTGGGATGTGCCAGGCTATCACCCTTAAAAATAAATATCGTCCCGAGATTTGGGAAGGCTAGGGGTTACAAGTTGGCTTCAAAACAACTAGGGTGTTACCACCCTTAAAAATTTTCCAACTAGATTACTTCTTGGCTTTCTTGGGGTTTTGATGAAGCTTCTCTGGACACTTGTATGCATAATGGCCTAGCTATTTGCATTTGAAACACATCACTTGGTTGGTATCTTTCTTTTCCATTGGTATCATTGCCTCTTGTTTGTTTCCTTGGTTCTTATTATTTTCTGGGCAATCACTAGCATAGTGCCCCATTTCTTTGCAATTGTAACATTGCAACTGGCTTATGTCCTTCTTCTTCTTTTTGGGTCTCTCCAAATCTAGGAGTTCTTCTAGTTCATGCTCTTCATACTTCACCACAAAGGTGGGAAATCTTTCTCTCTTCTTGGGGCAGTTACTAGATATATGACCTTCTTCTCCACAAGAGTAGCAACACTTTGTGGTCACTTTAGATTTGGCCTTATGATGCATAGTTTTGACTTCTCCTTCATCCTCCTTGGTAGAAGTTGTTCCCTCATGGGGGTTTACAAAATGTTGATGCACTCCACCTTGTTTCCTTTGTTGAACTATGGAATAGATGGGACATTGGATAGGGACATGATTATTTCCTTCACATAGGAAACAAGTAGCTTGAGATGTGGGGCATTGATTAGTTGGATGTTTCTCTTCACAATTGGGGCATTGATCTTGATGCTCTTTGGAAGTGTGATCCTTGTCTCCACAAACATTGCAAGCTTGGGTTCCTTCTAAAATATCATCATTGACATCATTGTTATCACAAACTCCTTGGGAAAGGTTGTCTCCCATGTTGATATTTGAGTGGTCATCCCTTGCAACAATTGGGATTGGATTTCCAAAAACTTTTGCATGGTCGGGTCTAACTCATTGTTGTTGGCTAAAAACTGAGTTGTCACTTGGTTCAACTGGGTTTGATTTGCTAGTAGTTGTTCTCTCATGTGCATCTCTTGGTTGTTGTTGTCACCATTCTTGATGTTGGAGTTTCTTGAGGTAATCATCTGTTTGGGTTGGATTGGGATTAGAATAGTCAAAATATTTCTAAGGAAATAATTCTAATCACACACAACACAATTCACACAAGCAATGTGCAAACAATCACAAACAAACATTCCACTCAAACAACAAAGTTCAAGCACATTTTTAGGCAACAAAATATTTTTCCTACACCACATAAGTTGGTGGGTTTGATCTAAACTTAATATGGTGGTCCAACTATATGGTTCACTTGAGATCATTCCATTCTTCTTAGTTGATTCTTCTTGAATGATATCATGGTTTTCTTGGGAAAATTCTTGTGTCTTGGTCACAAAACTTCAAAGGTGATGATGGTTCCTTCTAAATTGTGTTTCCTTAGTCTTCAATTCTTGAGTAACATTTCTTGTCTCACTTGTAGTCCTTAGTGATATCCAAGTTGAAGTCCTTGGTGAAAATAAAGTTGAAGTCTTTGATGATGTTTGATGTTGAAGTCTTTTGAGTTGATGAAGTCCTTTGCACATGGTGAAGTCTTTTCTCATGGTGGAGGCTTTATCCATCAAGTTTGAAATAGAAGAGATGTAGAGTCAAAACCAAAAGGTTGAGGAAAGAGTTTACAAGATTGTTTGTAAATAAGTTTTGGAACAAATACAACTCCTATTTTTCTAAGGGGTTTTGTCCATTCCTAGGGTTACAATCCTACAGGAAACACAGTGCTCTGATACCATCTGTAGAGGTCCCAACCTTTAATAAGGTAGAGATCCCCATGTTTACAATGCTAGTCCCTGGATCAATAGCTAGCATCCACAGTTAAGATGTAATATCAAGAAACAAAGGTCATAATACTACTTTATCTCCAGGAATAAAATAATTCATTACATCTTACACAGCTCATTTGGCTATCTCATTACAATGCAGCAGAAATAACTATAGCATGGGGTCCTTCATCTTCAAACTTCCACAGGCAAACATGTTGGTTGTAGACTTGTAATCCTAATCAACGCACTTCACTAACATCAAACAAACCTGCAACATAACAAGTTACAGCCACAAGGGTCAATACATTTGAATTGTATTGGCAAGTGATACTATGGTAGTATAGTGGAGTCTATCATCTATATGCATTTGGCTAAGTGGAGCTTAGGCTTGCATTGCTGAAAATAGATTTTCCTTATCATTTGAAAACACTAAGTTTTTGTTTGTCAAAAATCACCCAAGGCATCTCCCAATAGAAATTGGTGATCCTTTAACCCTTGTTCAGCCACAAGTTTTTACTTAGAAATTGGGATGAGGAGATTCTTGATAGCTTCCATGTCTTGATGCTCAAGTTGTCCTTTGCCAGGGACATGGCTAAGTACTTAGATTCTTCCATCTGCAGTGGTTGTGCACTTTCCCCACAAGACTTGATTTTCACCAAGACAGGACCTTTCAGAAGCCTTCCCTTAGACCAATGGACGTGCTCCAACCTATCATCCCACTACCACCAACTGTCCAAATGGCTAAGTTATTGCAACCTATGTGATCCAGGCAGAGCCCATATTGCCATGTGGCTGCACTAGAAGCTTCTTAACATATGGCATCTCAAATCCGTTTGTTCCTGGGTGGCTTTCCACAAGTGAGATACACAAGGTAAACTATAGAAATGGGCCTTGTGTAACCACTCAACACAAACCATTCCTTCCATTCCACCCAGGTGATTCATTCACTTAGTTGTTTTATTAAACAAAACACAAGTCCAAAGACTTAGAAACATTTTCTCATAGCATGAATATATAACCACCCTTGTTTTCTACTAGCTAAGCTAAGCATGATAGTAGTAGGAATCTTAACTAAGGAAATTCTACTAAGGTTTCATCTACTAGGATTTCCCATGGCATAGTTTACACTTAGCAAAAATTCCATGCAAGTCCTACTTAGAAATATCACTAATGCATAGTGAAAATAATGGGACAAAAGTATGGACCATCACTTGCCTTTTTGGTAGAGAATATAAGTTCACTCCTTGATCTTGAAATACTCACACTCTTCAAATCACTACAATTCAATCAAGCAAGCAATATTTCAATCTACCATTCAAGCAACAACACATAAAATAATAGAAACAAAGCAATGCATGCAAGCATGCAAAAGATTGTTTTATTTGGAAAAGTGGTTTCTAATAGGTTATAAACATTATAAAACACCTATTGGTCATTTTATAAAAGTGGCAAAATCATTTGCAAAAGATTTTACTTTATAAACCATTTTTAAAACAAATCAATATTTCATGTGGTCTAAAATGCCTTTATCAAAGTAACAATCTTTATAGGGTTCACCAAATATGTTTTCAAATCATAAAACTTTGTGTTTAGGGTCAGAGAGTTTAAATCAAAACATTTCCCAAAGGTTTTCTCCAAAAAGCATTTTTAACATATAAACAATATTTTTATTTGACTAGAAATGCTTTAATTCAAAGTTTTATTCTCTTACTTCACCAAATATTTTTTTGAAATCACAATTTGATTTCTATGGTCAGTAGGTTCAAAACAAACCATTTGCCAATGATTTTATCACAAAAATAATTTTAGAACAAATTTTATATTCTAAATATGCCTACACAAGTTTATGCAAAAACAACCAATTTAACACAAGAAATTTACTAAATAAAGTGGATGGTTGGCTAGGGTTTGTCTTGATCATTCCATTGATATAAAATTTGCAAAATTTGGACGTGTGGTTTGAAAGTTATGGATTTTACAAATTGGAACATCTAATAGATCATTTCTGGTTTTTATTCAAACAGACTGGCCACGTGTCTTGTTCCTATTCGCCAGTACCGATTCGCACGGATCAAGAAAGGTGGCGCGTTGGATTAAAATGATATCATGCGGCTCTGTATCAAACTTACCTCTTCGCCTAGGTTCTATCGTATCCACTGGATCTACATCGAACGACTCCTAATGCCTTGCCAAGAACTGGCGGTGCTGGCGGCGGCGACTGGCGGCGGCGCGCTCTGGTGACGGTGTTTTGGTGAGTCTAGGATGCGATAAGAGGAATGGGGGGCTCAACGGGTTCGCGGGGTCGTGGTGATGCTCAAGGTGGCTGCAGGATGGACAGGGGCGCACGGAGCTGGCTCGAATCGTTCGCCGGAGTACTTGTCTGCGTCGGGCTCCTCTGGATGTCATCGTGGGCGAAGTTTTAGACCGCGCTAAGACAAGATGAGGGATGCGTTAGGTGCACACGATGCTAGGGATCACACATGTATCAAACAGAGGGAGAGGGGAAGCTGGGGCTTACGGGGGATGGTCATCGGAGTTCGAGTAGACGGAGGCGGAGCTCAGTCGAAGATGTTGCCGAGGATACAGGGCACGCGTGAGCGAGCTGAGGCCACTGGGAGATGCGTATGGAAGAGGGGAGCGGTCTCACGTGGTCGAGGAGGCGAGGCGCGGCCCGGGTTCGCCGGAATCAACGTCGGAGTCCGTCGGAGGCTGCGGCGGTGTGCGGATGAATTAGGACAGCCTGGGGGCTCCGGTGGGGTGATGTTTGGGGGGAAAGGAAGAGGAGGAGCAGGCGTTTAATACTGCGTGGTCACGGCTAGGAATAAATGTGGCATTAAGGTGGATTTAAGCAGAGAAATCAGTGCAGCAACGGCAGCAGGGTTGGGGGGAAGAGGTCGTCGGGGGGTTGAAGATGCTGACGGGGCAGGTGGGGTTTAGCGTCAGCGAGAGAGGGAGAGGAGGATTGTGGCCTGGTTGTCATCCACTGTGCGGGTCATTTCCCTGGTACGAATCGTTTTCCTGCGGGAGAGAGGGAGTGGGCCGGTGCTGGGCTGGACTGGGTCTGCTGGGCTGGTTTGGCCTTGTTCATTTTTTTTTGTTTTGTTTCTTTTTCTTTTTCCATTTCTAATATTCTGTTTTGATTTTGTTTAATTATTTCAAACATTCATTTGAAATCAAACTTTTGCTAAACTTTGTGAATAATCAAGCACTGTTTATTAACACATTCTGAAATCATAATTAGAATAATTCTTTTGTTCTTTTAGGATCTATTAATAATTAAATAAATAGACATTAGTCTTTATTGCAAATAGGATTTAATTTGTTTTAATACTCTATTTGAAATCTAAATAAGACAAAAACCTTTTCAGCAGGTTTTATTTGAAAAACAAAACACTTGGAATTTTTTTATTTAAAATACTTTAATAAGTTTTAGTGTTTATGTAAAATGGAAAAACCTTTACTCCAATAAAATTGGATATTAATAAATCCTTATTATTTTATTTAAATAAACCTTTACTATTTTTATCAAACAAAAAAAAATTATTTCATTTGCTTGGCCAAGATTTAATTTGGCTCTTTAAAATAATCCTTATTTATAATATTACCTTTGCTTATAAAAACCATATCTTTTTATCTAAAGATCCAAAAATAGTGATTCCAACTATTATAACTTTATTTATTATCTTTTTAAATCTCTCTAGGATTTTATTTGATCAAAATAGGTTTTGGAAAATCTTGGGATGTGACATGTCTGATAGGGGAACTCAATTCACTTCTCATTTTGGAGGCAATTACATGAGGCATTAGGAACGAGATTGGAATTTAGCACTGCTTTTCATCCTCATACTGATGGGAAAACAGAAAGGACCAACCAGATCCTTGAAGATATGTTGAGGGCATGTTCCCTAGACTATGGAGCTAGTTGGAATGAAAGTATGCCTTACGCAGAATTCTCTTACAATAATAGCTATCAAGCCAGTATTGAGATGGCACCGTTTGAATTCCTCTATGGGAGAAAGTGTACCACCCCATTGTTATGGAATGGTGTGGGAGAAAGAAACCTGTTCGGACCAGAACTAATCAAGGTGGCTGAAGAGAAAATCAATCTAGTTAAGGACAGATTGAAGATAGCACAGTCCCGACAGAAGAATTACGCAGATCCTAAGCGTAGAGAAGTCACCTATGAAGTGGGTGATAGAGCTTATCTTAGAGTGTCACCACTTCGTGGAGTGAAGAGATTTGGTGTCAAAGGTAAATTGGCCCCAAGATATGTTGGACCATTCAAGATTCTGAGTCATAAAGGAGAAGTGGATTATGATATTGAATTGCCAGAATCATTGTCTGCCGTTCACAATGTGTTTCATGTAAGTCAGCTTAAGAAATGCCATCCAGAGATGGAAGAGACCTCTTTGAAGGATACCATACCTTTGGAGGAGGTTCAGTTAGAAAGCGATCTCACTTTTGAGGAAAAACCTATTAAGATTCTCGAGACTGTAGAAAGAGTTACACGGACTAAGACTATCAAGTTCTGCAAAGTTCAATGGAACCATCACTCCGAAGAAGAAGCAACATGGGAAAGAGAAGATGATCTTCGGAAAGACCACCCTCACCTATTTGCTAGCCAATCCGAATCTCGAGGGCGAGATTCACCTTAAGGGGGTTAGATTTGTAACATCCCTAAAAATCATGTTTCAAAACTCTGCATATCATCCATGCATCCATGATCATTTAGGGTTCCTTTTCAAAGCCATTTCAAAAACAGGAGCATCTAATGCTCATTATTTTATGTAAGCAAGCTATGGTCATATTGCCACCTTCTAATAAGAAATATACTATTTTGATCAGTAATGTTGAGCTTGAGCTTGAGTGATGCTTCTAAGGTTTGGTCAAGGTTTCAAAAACAAATAATGATTTAAAAACCATTTCTTCACTACTTATAAATATTTAACTAAGGCTTGTTTAAATTCTTTTCCAAACCCTTTTTGTTTTTCCTTCAAGTGTGAAAAGTTGTGTTACACCTCCTAGGAGACAAGAATCAGCAAACTTTTGTTTGGAGAAAGTTTTATTTAAAACAGTTTTGATTTGAGCTTTCAAATTCAAACCAAAAATCCATTCAGAAAAAGAAAAAGGAATAAAGGAGAAAAGAATAGAATATACCAGCCAATCTGGCCCAACCCAGCCGCTTAGCCCATTTAGCCCAGCAGCTCTCTCCCGCGAGGAAAAGGTTTCGCACTCAAAAACCCACTCCCTCAGTCGCTGACTGCCTGGACACACTCCCCCTCTCTCTCTCTCTCGCTGGCAACCGCGCCCCACTTGTCAGTCGTTTCTTCAACCCGCGCAATCAACTCCGGCCGTTTCCTCCCCAGTCACTGCTGATGAATTCGGTAGTTTAATTCTGTTGATTCATTGAGTAACTCTCGCCACCGCTCCGGCTACTTAAACCCCTCCCCCTCGCGTCCATTTCCCCCAACAGATCTAGCGAGAAGCGCCACCAGGCTGCCCATATTTTCTCTCACTCTTTTGCTGCACAGTCAAACTCCGGCAGTAAATTCCGGCCAGCCACCATCGCCCCTTGCCTTCCAGACACCACGAGCAAGTTCCCCAGCTCCCTCTGCACCTGCCAGCATCACCCACTCGTCTGCGTGTGCTCCCATTCGTTGGAAACTTCAACGACAAGTGAACACCGCCATCTGTCTCAACTCCGGTGACGCCTCCTGGTAAATTCTGACCGCCCCCGTTCGTCTTATTGACGCTCACGTTTTCGCCAGACTCGTGCGCACCTAACCCAGCGCTTGTTTCACTCTGGCATGGTCTACAACTCCAGCAACGATGACGAACAGCCGTACCCGACGTCTGCCTCTACTCCGAGAAGGAATCCCTACCGTGTCCGTGCGCCCCTTGACAAGCCACTGCCGCGTTGAGCTCCAGCACGCCTCTGCGAGTCTGGTAAGCCTCTCCGACGACCCTAGCTTCCTCTGTAGCCACCGCGACGCCGTAGACCGAGCGCGCCGCCGCTCACCGTCGCCGCGCGCCACCAGACTTTGGTCGCTTGATCGCGAACCGTTGGATCTAGATCCAACGTGTTAGATAGATCACTTAAACGAAGGGGTATGGAACAGATCTGGCCGTGCGATTTAAGTTAGATCTGGCGGTCCACGTTAGTCGATCTGCGCGAATCGGTATCAACCAATCAGAGAGTGCCTCGTGGCCAGTTCTTTGTTTTAAAAACAGAATTTAGATCTATTAGATGTTTAAACTTGAAAAATTCATAACTTTTGATCCAAACGTTCAAATTTGACAAATTTTATATCATTGGAATCAGGAGATAAAATCCTTTACATTTATGCAATGTGTTTAATGTTTTGCCTCTGTAAAAATGGTTGTTTTTACAGAAACATTTGTAGGCATAATTTGTGTATAGAAATTGTTTGAAAAATGTTTTGTTGTTCAAATAAAGTTTATTTGGCATGTTTTGGACTTGTTTATGATTCAGTACTGTGTACTTGTCTTGTTTGGTGTAGAAAATCATCACATGGCATTTTTGCATGCATTCATGTATTTTTGTTTGTATACATTGTGTATGTGATTTTGTGCCATTATTTTATGTGTAGATTTTGGTGCAAATAGTGATTGTGATTGTGAAGATTGTTGCTACTCCCCAAACTACCAAGGCAAGTGGTGCTTCATAAATTTATTCCTATGTTTTTCAACTATGCACTAGAAATATTTTGTATAGGACTTGCATGAATATTTTGATCTATATGCTATGCTTGGGAAATCCTAGTAGTTGTAGAATTGCTAGAAATTTCTAAGTTAAGATGCTTATCAATGCCATGCTTAGTCTAGCTAGTAGCAACCAAGGGTGGTTATATATTCATGCTATGAGAAAATATTTCTAAGTCTTTGGACTTGTATTTTTACTTAATAAAACCATTAAGTAAATGAAACACCTGGGTGGAATGGAAAGAATGGTTTGTGTTGAGTGGTTACACAAGGCCCATGTCTATGGTTTACCTTGTGTATCTCACTTGTGGAAAGCCACCCAGGAACAAAGGGATTTGAGATGCCAAATGTTAAGAAGCTTCTAGTGAAGCCACATGGCATTATGGGATCTGCCTGGATCATATAGGTTGCAATAACTTAGCCATTTGGACTGTTGATGGTAATGGGATGATAGGTTGGAGCGCGTCCATTTGGTCTAAGGGAAGGCTTCTGAAAGGTCCTGTCTTGGTGAAAATCAAGTCTTATGGGGAAAGTGCACAACCTCTGTCACATCCCAAGATTTTCCAAATCTTCTAATGTGAAAAATAAATGAATAAAATAAAACTTTGTTTGATTTTCAGGATGAGAAGAAACTTTTTGAATCCAATTGGAAACCTTCAAACCAATTTGGAACAAATAAAATCCTAAAAGGATTTAAAAAGATAAACATTTAATGAAGGAAAATAAGAATATTTGGAATTTCTATTTTGGATCTTTTAAATAAAAGGATTTGGTTTTCAAAAGAAATAGAAGTTTTATAAATAAGGATTATTTTTTTAGAGCCAAATTAAAACCTTGGCCAAGATTTTGAAATAAAATGTTTTGCTTTGATAAAATTGTAAAGGTTTATTTAAATAAAATAATAAGGATTTAATATCCAATTTTTATTTAAGTAAATGTTTTCCCATTTTAAATAAACCCTAAATAAGTTTTCCAAGTATTTTATATTCCCAAAAAAAACCTACTGATTTGGTTTTGAAAATAATTAGATTTCAAAAGGAGTATTTAAATAAAACAAATCCTATTTGATTTAATAAAAATGGTCTATTTATTTACTTAATAATGGACCCTAAAATAAAAATTATTATTTTGGTTTATGTTACTAAACAGAACCAAATTCAAAGTTGTTTGGTGTGGTGATTGTTTGAATTGATTTGAATGTTGTTTGCTTGTTTGAATTTCAAAACAGGAAAAAGAATTATAAAAAGAAAAGGGTTAAGAATAGGAAAAAAAATGGGATTTGGTCGACCCAACCCAGCAGCCCAATTAGGCCCAGCAAACAGCCCAGTTCCCCTCTCCCGCGGCGAAACTTTTTTCACTCAGAACCGCACCCGCTGAGCCTATGACTGGTGGACCTATTCTCCCTCTCACTTCCCCGCTGACAGCCAGTCCCCACCGCAGCGTTCCTTCTCTTCTTCCTCGCGCAGACGACGCCTGCCGTTGCTGCCATTGAAAGCCCGCGATCAATTCGCCATAATGCCGCGCCTTAACCTCGTTGCGACCACGCATTCTTAAACGCCTGCGCCTTCTCCTCCTTTCCCCTCAGACACCGCAGCACAAGAGCCCCCAGGCCGACGGAATTTCGAGCTGCAACGCTACTGCTCCGACCACCGTCTCCGACCAATTCCGGCCAAGCCTCGCCACCCCTTACCTCCCCGACCAAGCTCACACCTTCCCCACTCCCTGGCACATCTTCCTGTACCCTCAGTACAACCGCGGGCACCCCTGAGCATCACCTTCGACAAGCTCTGACCTCGCCGCCGCGTCTGCCTCTCTCCGGCGAAGTCTCCTGGTAAGTCCAGACCGCCCCAAGCCTTCTCCTTCACGCTCGCGTCATCTCCGTGATCTCCTGCATATGACCACACCCTCTGTTTGCCTCCAAGTGAACCACAGCACCGTCTCCAACCACGTCCAGAGCCGCCTGACGTCTTTCCTCACTCCGGCGAGGAATTGCTGCAGTCCCCGAGCGCCCCTTGACCCAAGAATACCACGTTGAGCTCCCCCAGCCTTCTGCGATCTCGGTGAGCACCTTCCCATCCTCCCTCGCTTCCTGTTTCGCCAGCGTCGCCACCATCTGACCATCGCCGCCGTCTGCCGCCGCGCAGCGCCGCCAGTTCTTGGTTGAGTGCTGAAGACCGTAGGATCTAGATCGGACGAATAAGATAGATCACTAAAGCGCTGAAAGGGTACGCGTCCTGTGCCGGACGATCTGTTTAGATCAAACGCACCGCAGAGTGTGATCCTCCCGAACCGGTACCAGCGAATAGCGTTGCGCCGCGTGTCACCAGATGATTTAGAAATAGAATTTGAATCTAATTTGAGTTGCAATTTGAAAACCCTATAACTTTTGATCCACACGTCCAAAAATTTCAAACTTTATATCGTTCGAATCAGTGGAACAAGCCCTAGCCAACTATGTAATTTGTTTAGCAAATAGTATCTGTTAGATTGGTTGTTTTTGCAGAAACTTTTATATGCTTGTTGAGATTAGAAAAATGATTCAAAAATGTTTTTGAGTTTGAAACCTTCGCAAAATGGTTTGTTGTGAACCTACTAACCCTAGGAACCAACCCATGGTTTTGAAAATAAATTTGGTGAAGTTCAGGATGGATTAATTGGTTTAGCCCATTTTTAGCCAAATAAAAATAATGGTTTTGTTATGAAAATTGTTTTGGAATGAAAACTTTGGGGAAAATGTTTTGGATCAAACCTACTGACCCTAAACACCAAGTTTTGAGAAACAACAACTTATTTGGTGAACAACTTAAAGTTTTTGCTTTGATAAAAATATTTTCCACCACATAAATAATGAATGGATTTAAAAATGGTTTATGGACAAAACCCTTTTGCAAAATGACTTTTCCACTTTGGAAAATGACCACTTTGAACCTTACAAAGTTTAGAAGCCTAGTAGAGACCATCTTTTCAAATAAACCTATCACTTGCATGCTTACATGCATGACTTAGATCCCATTGTTTTGTGTGTGTGAATTATTTGATTGATTATTGGTTTGGAATGCTAGTTGATATTGTGTTTGTTGATTGATTGTAGTGAAGTTAGAAAAGTGTGAGACTAGCAAGATCAAGGATTGAACCATCATTCCCTACCAAAAAGGCAAGTTACACTATCATTCCAAGTCCTACTATTTTCAGTATACTTAGTGGATTTTGAAAACATGCATGAAAAGAATTTCTATACTTATGCTATGCTAAATCATAATAGGATTCCCTATACATTCCTTAGTGAAAACAATGTAGTTGTTACATGCTTAGCCATGCTATATTTTGAAAAGAGATACATGTTGAGATTTTATGAAGATTGAGAAAAGGACTTGTAATTTTATATAATAAAACAAGGACTCAATGAACCACCTGGGTGGCCAGGGATACTTTGAGTTTTTGAGAAGTTGGCAACAAAAGGAACCATGTCTATGGCAATATCTTTGTGTTGTACTCCAAAGGAAACCACCCAGGAAACTTAGAGATTGAACATGTTTCTCCAATTGTGGCTTTCGTGTGCAACCACATGCTATTATGGCTCTGGCTTAGTCAACTACATTGGGAAGACCCATGCATTGTCTTCAGGATACTGGACATGAGGACCTGGAATCCTACATGGGTACTTGAAGACAAGCTAGCAATGGTGTATGGGAGGACCCTCTGGAAAGACTTCGTCACATTCTCAATCTGCCGGTACTCCATTTTGGTGAGAACTAATCCAGTGGCCACTGGTGGCAAAAGGATGGGACTGTGACATGTGGGTAAAGTGTACTACTTCTGCAGAAGATAATAAATCTAAGTACTTAGTCGTGTCCCCGGTTATGGACAATACTGAGCAACTAAAGTTTGAAGCTATGGGAAATCTCGACATTCTAATTTCTAAAAGAAAACTTTTAAAGACTTGATGCACTTGGGGGTACCAAGGAACTCAAGAGATTTTGATTAAACTTGATGTACTTGGGGGTACCAAGGAACTCAAGATATTTTGGTGAAAACTTGATGCACTTGGGGTTACCAAGGAGCTCAAGATTTTGATAAAACTTGATGCACTTGGGGTTACAAAGTAGCTCAAGGGATTTTTGACAAAGACTTGAATACTTGGGATACCAAGGAGTTCAAGGGATTTTGAAAAGGAGATTTGACAAAGGACCAAAACCAATTTTTGAAAAGATAGGATAAATTTTGCTTTATGCAAAAGAGCCTAAAACTCTACTTAGCCAAATATGCATGTAATGATAGGGTCCACTTATTTTCCACATAGTAGTGAAACTTGCCAATACAATTCAAATGTATTGACCCTTGTGGCTGTAACTTGTAATGTTGCAGGTTTGATTGATTTTAGTGAAGACTGTTTGATTAGGATTACAAAGTCTACAACCAACATCTGCCTGTGGCACTTTGAAGATGAAGGACCCCATGACTATAGTTATTCCGCTGCAATGTAATGTAATAGCCAAATGAGCTATGAAAGATGTAATAAAATTATGTTATTCCTGGTTATAAAGTTGTATTATGACCTTTGTTTCTTGATATTACATCTTAACTGTGGATGCTAGCTATTGATCCAGGGACTAGCATTGTAAACACAGGGGACTCCACCTTATATTGTTTAAAGGTTGGGACACTCCCTCTAGAGATGGTATCAGAGCATTGTGTTGCCTGTAGGATTTGTAAACCCTAGGATTGGACAAAAACCCTTAGAAAAATAATAGGAGTTGTATTTTGTTCCAAAAACTTATTTACAAAAACACTTGTAAACTCTTTCCTCAACCATTTTGGTTTCAACTCTACATCTCTTCTACTTCAACTTGATGGAAAAACCTACCCATGGCCAAAGACTACACCATGTGCAAAGGACTTCTTCAACTTCTTCAACTCTAATGACTTCAACATCTTCAACTCTAATGACTTCAACATCTTCAGCATGTTCACCAAGGACTTCTAACATGGATATCACTAAGGACTACAAGTGAGACAAGGAAATCTTGCCTAAGATTTAGAGACTGAGGGAATGCAAAAGTTAGAAGGAGCCCACATCACTTGAAGCTTTGTGACCAAGGAGTTTTCTCAAAGAAACCATGATCCCAAGTAAGAAGAACCAAAGAAAGAAGGAAAAATAACAAGTAAACCATATAGATGGACCACCATATTTTAGTTAAGTCAAACCCACCAACTTATGTGGTGTAACAAAAATATTTTGTTTCCTAAGTATGTGCTTAAACTTTGTGTTTGAGTGAAATGTTTGGTTTGTGATTGCATGCACATTGCTTGTGTGAATTGTGATGTGTGTGATTAGAATTGATTCCTTAGTAAACCTTTTGCCTATTCTAATCACTATTCAACCCAAACAGATGACTACTCCAAGAGACTCCAACATCAAGGTTGATGACACCAACACCAACCAAAAGGACAGCATGAAAGAGCTCATAGCAACCCAGAACCAGTTGAACCAAGTGACAGCTCAATTCATAGCTAACACTAGTGTAGAAGATCCAACACTGCAAGGATTTTTGGAAACTCAAGGCCAATTGATGCTTAAGGTGACTGATCAAATGATCAAAATGGAAGAGAGCTATTCCAAAAGAGTTAGTGACAACAAGGATGACAGAAATATTATTCTAGATGGAGCCCCAGCTTGCATTATTTGTGGAGACAAGGATCATACTTCCAAGGAGCATGGAGATCAATGCCCCAACTGTGAAGAGAAACATCCTGTTGGACAATGTCCCACCTCTCAAGCTACTTGCTACCTATGTGAAGGAAACAACCATGTTCCTATCCAATGCCCCATCTATTCCATTGTTGAACAAAGGAAACAAGGTGGAGTGCAACAAATGATTGCAAACCATCAAGAAGGATCCAAGTCTACCAAGAAGGTTGATGACAAAGGAAAAGGTCCACTTATACCTCCAAACAAGACAACCCAATTCAAAGGACCAAAGAAACCCAAGAAGCAAAAGAAGGAAAAAAACCATGTGCAATGTCATAAGTGTAAGGAAATGGGACACTATTCCAGTGAATGCCCAGAGAACCAAAAGAATAAAGAGATTGGCCAAGTGGTGTGAAACAACTGCAAAGAGCTAGGACATTATGTAGCAACTTATCCACAAGAGCTACGTAAAGAACTCAAAGACATCAACTGTTTCAATTGCAAGAACCCAGGACATTATGCAAGCAACTGTCCAGAAAAGATGAAGAACAAGTTGAACAAGCCTATGGAGAAACTCAACCTTGGCCCATGAGTCAAGTATGGAAACAAAGGACACAATGCAAAAGTTTGCCCAGAGTAGTTTTTCCCAGGATCCCAAGAAGGCCAATATGTAATTTTTGTTCGAAAATTTTTAAGGGTGGTAGTACCCTAGTTGTTTTGAGCCTACTTGTAACCCTAGCCTTCCCAAATCTCGGGACGAGATTTATTTTAAGGGTGGTAGCCTGTCACATCCCAAGATTTTCCAAATCTTGTAATGTGAAAAATAAATGAATAAAATAAAACTTTGTTTGATTTTCAGGGTGAGAAGAAACTTTTTGAATCCAATTGGAAACCTTCAAACCAATTTGGAACAAATAAAATCCTAAAAGGATTTAAAAAGATAAACATTTAATGAAGGAAAATAAAAATATTTGGAATTTCTATTTTGGCTCTTTTAAATAAAAGGATTTGGTTTTCAAAAGAAATAGAAGTTTTATAAATAAGGATTATTTTTTTGAGCCAAATTAAAACCTTGGCCAAGCTTTTGAAATAAAATGTTTTGCTTTGATAAAATAGTAAAGGTTTATTTAAATAAAATAATATGGATTTAATATCCAATTTTTATTTAAGTAAATGTTTTCCCATTTTGAATAAACCCTAAAAACTTATTTATTTATTTCAAATAAGTTTTCCAAGTATTTTATATTTCCAAATAAAACCTACTGATTTGGTTTTGAAAATAATTAGATTTCAAAAGGAGTATTTAAATAAAACTAATCCTATTTGATTTAATAACAATGGTCTATTTATTTACTTAATAATGGACCCTAAAATAAAAATTATTATTTTGGTTTTGGAATTTTGGTTTATGTTACTAAACAGAACCAAATTCAAAGTTGTTTGGTGTGGTGATTGTTTGAATGGATTTGAATGTTGTTTGCTTGTTTGAATTTCAAAACAGGAAAAAGAATTAGAAAAAGAAAAGGGTTCAGAATAGGAAAAAAAATGGGATTTGGTCGACCCAACCCAGCAGCCCAATTAGGCCCAGCAAACAGGCCAGTTCCCCTCTCCCGCGGCGAAACGTTTTTCACTCAGAACCGCACCCGCTGAGCCAATGACTGGTGGACCTATTCTCCCTCTCACTTCCCCGCTGACAGCCAGTCCCCACCGCAGCGTTCCTTCTCTTCTTCCTCGCGCAGACAACGCCTGCCGTTGCTGCCATTGAAAGCCCACGATCAATTCGCCATAATGCCGCGCATTAACCTCGCTGCCACCACGCATTCTTAAACGCCTGCGCCTTGTACTCCTTTCCCCTCAGACACCGCAGCACAAGAGCCCCCAGGCCGACGGAATTTCGAGCTGCAATGCTACTTCTCTGACCACCGTCTCCGACCAATTCCGGCCAAGCCTCGCCACCCCTTACCTCCCCGACCAAGCTCACACCTTCCCCACTCCCTAGCGCATCTTCCTGTACCCTCAGTACAACCGCGGGCGCCCCTGAGCATCACCTTCGACAAGCTCTGACCTCGCCGCCGCGTCTGCCTCTCTCCAGCGAAGTCTCCTGGTAAGTCCAGACTGCCCCAAGCCTTCTCCTTCATGCTCGCGTCATCTCCGTGATCTCCTGCATCTGACCACACCCTCTGTTTGCCTCCTAGTGAACCACATCACCGTCTCCAACCACGTCCAGAGCCGCCTGACGTCTTTCCTCACTCCGGCGAGGAATTGCTGTAGTCCCCGAGCGCCCCTTGACCCAAGAATACCACGTTGAGCTCCCCCAGCCTTCTGCGATCTCGGTGAGCACCTTCCCATCCTCCCTCGCTTCCTGTTTCGCCAGCGCCGCCACCATCTGACCGTCGCCGCCGTCTGCCGCCGCGCAGCGCCACCAGTTCTTGGTTGAGTGCTGAAGACCGTAGGATCTAGATCGGACGAATAAGATAGATCACTAAAGCGCTGAAAGGGTACGCGTCCTGTGTCGCACGATCTGTTTAGATCCAACGCACCGCAGAGTGTGATCCGCCCGAACCGGTACCAGCGAATAGCGTTGCGCCGCGTGTGACCAGATGATTTAGAAATAGAATTTGAATCTGATTTGAGTTGCAATTTGAAAACCCTATAACTTTTGATCCACACGTCCAAAAATTTCAAACTTTATATCGTTGGAATCAGTGGAACAAGCCCTAGCCAACTATGGAATTTGTTTAGCAAATAGTATCTGTTAGATTGTTTGTTTTTGCAGAAACTTTAGTATGCTTGTTTAGATTATAAAAATGATTGAAAAATGTTTTTGAGTTTGAAACCTTGGAAAAATGGTTTGTTGTGAACCTACTGACCCTAGGAACCAACCCATGGTTTTGAAAATAAATTTGGTGAAGTTCAGGATGGATTAATTGGTTTAGCCCATTTCTAGCCAAATAAAAATAATGGTTTTGTTATGAAAATTGTTTTGGAATGAAAACTTTGGGGAAAATGTTTTGGATCAAACCTACTGACCCTAAACACCAAGTTTTGAGAAACAACAACTTATTTGGTGAACAACTTAAAGTTGTTGCTTTGATAAAAATATTTTCCACCACATAAAATAATGAATGGATTTAAAAATGGTTTATGGACAAAACCCTTTTGCAAAATGACTTTGCCACTTTGGAAAATGACCACTTTGAACCTTACAAAGTTTAGAAGCCTAGTAGAGACCATATTTTCAAATAAACCTATCACTTGCATGCTTACATGCATGACTTAGATCCCATTGTATTGTGTGTGTGAATTATTTGATTGATTATTGGTTTGGAATGCTAGTTGATATTGTGTTTGCTTGATTGATTGTAGTGAAGTTAGAAAAGTGTGAGACTAGCAAGATCAAGGAGTGAACCATCATTCCCTACCAAAAAGGCAAGTTACACTATCATTCCAAGTCCTACTATTTTCATTATACTTAGTGGATTTTGAAAACATGCATGAAAATAATTTCTATACTTATGCTATGCTAAATCCTAATAGGATTCCCTATACATTCCTTAGTGAAAACAATGTAGTTGTTACATGCTTAGCCATGCTATATTTTGAAAAGAGATACTTGTTGAGATTTTATGAAGATTGAGAAAAGGACCTGTAATTTTATATAATAAAACAAGGACTCAATGAACCACCTGGGTGGCCAGGGATACTTTGAGTTTTGGATAAGTTGGCAACAAAAGGAACCATGTCTATGGCAATCTCTTTGTGTTGTACTCCAAAGGAAACCACCCAGGAAACTTAGAGATTGAACATGTTTCTCGAATTGTGGCTTTCGTGTGCAACCACATGCTATTATGGCTCTGGCTTAGTCAACTACATTGGGAAGACCCATGCATTGTCTTCAGGCTACTGGACATGAGGACCTGGAATCCTACATGGGTACTTGAAGACAAGCTAGCAATGGTGTATGGGAGCACCCTCTGGAAAGACTTCGTCACATTCTCAATCTGCCGGTACTCCATTTTGGTGAGCACTAATCCAGTGGCCACTGGTGGAAAAAGGATGGGATTGTGACATGTGGGTAAAGTGTACTACTTTTGCAGAAGATAATAAATCTAAGTACTTAGCCGTGTCCCCGGTTATGGACAATACTGAGCAACTAAAGTTTGAAGCTATGGGAAATCTCGACATTCTAATTTCTAAAAGAAAACTTTTAAAGACTTGATGCACTTGGGGGTACCAAGGAACTCAAGAGATTTTGATAAAACTTGATGTACTTGGGGGTACCAAGGAACTCAAGAGATTTTGGTGAAAACTTGATGCACTTGGGGTTACCAAGGAGCTCAAGAGATTTTGATAAAACGTGATGCACTTGGGGTTACCAAGTAGCTCAAGGGATTTTTGACAAAGACTTGAATACTTGGGATACTAAGGAGTTCAAGGGATTTTGAAAAGGAGATTTGACAAAGGACCAAAACCAATTTTTGAAAAGATAGGATAAATTTTGCTTTATGCAAAAGAGCCTAAAACTCTACTTAGCCAAATATGCATGTAATGATAGGGTCCACTTATTTTCCACATAGTAGTGAAACTTGCCAATACAATTCAAATCTATTGACCCATGTGGCTGTAACTTGTAATGTTGCAGGTTTGTTTGATTTTAGTGAAGACTGTTTGATTAGGATTACAAAGTCTACAACCAACATTTGCCTGTGGCACTTTGAAGATGAAGGACCCCATGACTATAGTTATTCCGATGCAATGTAATGTAATAGCCAAATGAGCTATGAAAGATGTAATAAAATTATGTTATTCCTGGTTATAAAGTTGTATTATGACCTTTGTTTCTTGATATTACATCTTAACTGTGGATGCTAGCTATTGATCCAGGGACTAGCATTGTAAACACAGGGGACTCCACCTTATATTGTTTAAAGGTTGGGACACTCCCTCTACAACCTCTGCAGATGGAAGAATCTAAGTACTTAGCCATGTCCCTGGTATTGGACAACTTGAGCATCAAGACATGGAAGCTATCAAGAATCTCCTCATCCCAATTTCTAAGTAAAAACTTGTGGTTGAACAAGGGTGAAGGAACACCAATTTCTATTGGTGGTTCCTTGGGAAGTTTTGTCAAAGAAAAACTTAGTGTTTTCAACTGATAGGAAAAACCTATTTTGAGCAAAGCAAGCCTAAGCTACACTTAGCCAAAATGCATATAGTATCTAGACTACTAATATTCTACTAAGGTATCACTTGCCAATACTATTCCAATGTATTGACCCACTGTGGCTGTAACTTGTGATGTTGCAGGTTATTCTGATGATGATTAGGGGTTATGAGTAACACTCAACATGCTTGCCTGTGGCACATGAAGATGAAGACTTATTTATCTTATTATATATTTGAACTCTTGTATTAGGCCTGTGGCCATGGAGTTTGTAAAAGACTATATTTGTCTCTGGAATGATATGTAATAATGACCTTTGTTTCTGTGTACTTCATCTTAAACTGTGGATGCTAGCATTGATCCAGGGACTAGCATTGCAATCACAGGGATCCTTACCTATATAAAGGGAGGGATCTTACAACGTGGTACAGCACTGTAAGGCACGAAGATGCGGCCCTTCTTATTGCTAGAACCAACCTTATTGTAGCCCTCCTGAGGACGCTTACGGGTTTCTTCATACTCCACCTTTCCACTCTCGGCCTTGATAGCTTTGTTGACAAGACCTTGGAAGTTTCCAAAGTCCATGAGGTGGATATCACGACGAACCTCAGGATCCAGTACCTTGCGGAACAGAGCTTTCTTCTGAGCATCAGTGGAGACCTGTTCAGTAGCATAGCAGGCAAAACGATTGAAGTTGCGCTGATAATCGCACACGGAACCAGTGCCCTTCTTCATCTTGAGGAACTCCTCCCTCTTTTGATCCATCAAACCCTCCGGAATATGATAAGCTCGAAAGGCTTCAGTGAACTCTTGCCATGTAACAACATGTTGAGCTTCTTGCATAGCCAAGAAATTTTCCCACCAGGAGTTATCTCCTCCCTCCAGATGATATGCAGCAAAAGTCACCCAATCATCTTGAGCAACATCACCAACCTAAAGTTTGCGCTCCATAGTGCAAAGCCAGTAGTCTGCATCAAGTGGCTAAGTGGAATAGCTGAAAACTAGCGGAGTGAGACGTGTGAAGTCCTTGATACCAACTTGATTGTTCTGGCGTTGAGCAGTGTTGCGCTCAATCCTTTCAAGGAGCCTCATGTTGTCAGCACGGTTGGTTTCGTACATGGCCATAAGTTGAACCATGGACGGTGGTGGAGGAAGGTTGGAAGATTCACCCTCATTTGCAGCACCACGAGCATGAGCACGGGTACAGGCACGAGAGGTATCACCCATCCTGAAAGAACAAAGAAAAGATTAGACAAAGGATTCAAAAGAACAAGACGGAAAGATGAACAAAGAGTACTTGATATAAACGTATCATCTTATCAAGCATGGTAGTATCAAGGAATACTAATGTATACACTAACCAACTGACTTATAAACCACGACAATGGAATGCTAAGATGTTACACACCAAGCAAAACTGAGATATCTTAGAACTCTAAGAATAGCAACCAAGTACGGAGTACTTTTTAGAGAAACAACCCCAAAACCACGATCCTAAATGTTTTGAGATATGAGATGAGGAATGAAAACCTTTTCAAACCAAATAGGGTAAGAAAAACTCCAGCATCAGGAACACACTAGAGAAGGAGTAAAAAGAATCCTAGTCAGAGTTTCTACAAATAATTTTAATTTTCAAATAGTTTTGTCAACTTCTAGACTCAACATCGACCAATAAAAGGGTTTCCTATAGGTAGTCCTGCTCTGATACCAAAACCTGTAGCACCCCCCGGGGTTAGGGTTAAACTAACCTCAGATCACCATCTAAGATAAGATCAACTCCAAACTCGGAACATCACAGTATGAATCGGTAACATTACAGAACACAGGGATTCAACATCATAAGTTTAAACTCTTAGCAGAGTAATATAATAGAGTTATTACAAACCAGAGGTCATAGACCCAACATTACATCACACAGCAAAAGAAAATTATGTTGTTCTACACAACAACTTAGCAAAAGGCCTAAGAGGCCATAAACAAAAGCGACGTCCATCCCATAGTCCTCAGGCTGCTACCTGGGACCCCCAACTACTCGTCGATGCCAACATAGAAGCCACCTTCAGTTGCAACCAGATCTTCTATAGAAAAACAACAATGGCGCAAGGCTGAGTACAAGAATGTACTCCGCAAGACTTAGATAACCTAGTATCTACATGCTCTGGCTAGAAAGCCTTTCTCTGGATTTACTTTTGCGGAAAGCAATATTTATTTGTAAACAAGAGAGAGAAGAGGCTCGTCTACTCAGAATTGTTTTAAAAAGGTTAAGATAGCGACTTCTTCATCTTGTTCATCACATCTTGATAACCACCAGCTTTATCAATACCTCCTATCTAGGATCACGCCCTCGCCCCAGAGGAAGCATCCTTAAGCACACGTGGATCAATGAGTTTTAATTTTGGTTAAAGTTATCTATGATCTTAGAATCTGGTCACCAAGCGTTCATAACCGTGAACACGGCTTTTTTAAAAGATTAATACCCTGCAGGGGTGTACAACTTTACCCACACGTATCAACCGACCCTTAATGGCAAATATTATTAGCCCTCTTCCTTGGAAGGCCGACAGAGGGTGGTTGACCACGACCTTTACCTTGCTTTCGCCGAGACCATGAGTCACGCAATAAGTATGGTTCCGCCATAACGGGTCAAATCCCGAAGCCGGTACTTAAATATGTGAGGCAAGGTTGGTTTACCAGGGGCGCTATCTACCCCAAGCAACCGCGGCCACACTTCCCTACCTGTTATGATGCACCTCCTTCACCCCCTCTTTCGAAAATGTTTTCAATGCGTATGCCAAATGGAAAGCCCGAACTATGTGAATCATGGAATCAACTAGGCAAGTTAGTCAGTCGAGGGGTTCCCAAGCCCCTGTGGCTGTACGCTCATGTCGGTTCCAAAGGCAAGAACTCATTTCCTAGTTGTGGCGAGTATGGAACTACAAATACCACACCCAACGTGGCCTCCAATACAAGCCTTAGCATATTTAGTTAACTCCTTTGATGGTGTCACCATCTCCTACCTCACTACCTTCCTTGGTACCTATGATTCATCCTTTGGATAGATTAGATATTGTTACTATGCATGGCTAAGCTGTCGGTTTCAGAAGCTCTAGCAACGCTCAGATGCCAGACCTAGGTATGCTACGAGAAGTGGATCATGAGTATAAGGCTACAACAGGGAAACTATGCAGCAGATAGGTAACACTAACTACTGACAAAAGACCACATTGGAATCGTGTGCATCGTAGCGAGAAAGTAATATACTTTGTAAAAGTAGGTTCAGAATGAGAGGCTACGCTTGCCTTGTCCGTCAGTAGACAGGTATTGATCTTCGATGTTGTTGATTTCAGCTTCAGGTTCGGATCCTATCGCGAAGAACCAGTACCAGAAAGAAAGGCGACAATCAAGACATGGCGTCGATGCAATGATCAGACAAGGATGATGATATGACAGTTTAAAGTGCATTGAAATGAAACCCTAAGGCATGCTTGACATCTTAAACGGGGTTCCGAGGGGTGTAAACCCTAACTCGGGAAAACTCCGGAATCACCTGAGAGGGGTTACTATGTTGTTCTAAATAAACTTGTCATTAAAGTTGATTAGCAATGCATGATTATAGTGTAATTAGATCGAACAGGGCGGCGAGGTGGGGTGCGCTGGACGCGGACGGGTGCGCTGAGTCGAACAAGGGCAGCTACGCCAAGAAATGGTCGCTGGAGCGACATCCACGACGACGGCCGATGGCGGCGCGTGCAGATGGTTGCGACAGCAACGATACACAGAGGGAGAGGGGAAACGAAGAGGGTCACGGGGACCGTGAGCTCACCGGGAAGCTCGCAGAGGGGTCGTTGGCGCGAGGGGAGCATAGAGGACGCCAGAATCGATGGCGCCGGTGGTAGTCGGTGTCGAGAGGAAACAGGTGGGGGGTCGATTCTTCTCGGCCACGGACGATTCCTTCTGCAAGGAGGATGCTGGGGAGGAGGCGGAGCTCATGGACGTGTTGGCAAAGCTCGGGGCGGCACGGTTCGGCGGGGCACGGCAGAGCCCGAGGGCTAGGGTTTCGGCTGCGACGCAGAGAGGAGGAGAGAGCGCGAGGGGAGAGGATAAGGGCGAGAGAGAGACCTGCATGCAGGTCTTATCCTCCACCGGGGCGGCGGGACGCATCGCAGCGGGCGACGGCGATCGAGGCGGCGGTGCGGGCACGCAGGTGCTTGCCGTCGTCGTCGAACACGACGAAGCGAAGCGGTACGCGGCTGGGCCTCTGCTGGGCCACGGTGGGCTGCAGGGAAGTGCGCTGAGCGGCGGGGAGGAGAGAAATAAAAGATGGGCTCGGCCCAGGGAGAGTTAGGAGTAGTTTTTATTTCCAGAAATCTTTTAGAAATAAAAGATGGGCTCGGCCCAGGGAGAGTTAGGAGTAGTTTTTATTTCCAGAAATCTTTTCTTTTTCTGTTTTGCATTTCCTCTTTGTAATTTTAATTTTCAAACTGTTTTGCACAATTCAAAAATATAGGGAGTTTTAGGATTTGGTTTATAACACATAGGGGCCCTCCATACTGTTTGGGATCCACAATTTTGTAGTTTTCAAAGTTCAAACACCTTTTGAAAGTAGTTTCGAAGAGAGGGGAGTTTTAGGGTTTTAGGGTTTTTGGGTACTTGTGTACTTTTAATTCTCACACTTGATCATATGCAAACATTTTATTGATTTAAACAGATGCATGGAATGCTTAAGTAATATTTATATATCTTACAAGCTTGGGCTGTTATAGCAGCTCCCAGGTGGTGCACGGATCCATCGATCCTGAGCTCGCCTGGAAGCGCGGGTGGGCGTGTTGGCGACAGCAGGATGCGGGCTACCAGATAGTGGTGGCGCCGCCATTTATTGTCCACCGGAGCTTCGCCGGCGACGACGGACAGCGATGGCGGCGGAAGTTGCATGGCGCGGTCTCAACTGAGGTAGAGAGGGAGGCAACAAAGAGGTGCCAGAGCACCAGCGGCTCACCATGTATACGACGGAGGGGTCGAATTGGCCGGAGGAGCTCGGAATCGACGGCTAGGACAACGATGAGCTCGACGGAGGCTAGGAAGACGGCTTTGATTGCGGGTGACTTTTGATGACTCCTTGATGGCACCAGAAAACTTGGTGGCTGATGTGGAGTCTTGTTGGGAACCCCAAGAGCAAGGTGTGAAGAGTACAATAGTAAGTCTTCCCTCAGTTGAGACCGAGGTTATCGAACCAGTAGGAGGAAGGAAACGTCACACAGCTGTTGCAAGCAACGTGGAGACCTGCACAATACAAACTCAAGACTTTGCCCCAGTGAATCAGTGAGGTTGTCAAGCTCACCGGTTTGTTGTAACAAAGGATTAAACGTATGGTGTGGAAGGTAATGGTTTGCATCAAGTAAACAAGTAGCAGTGGAAGATGTATCAATGGTAAAGATTGGATCGGGGTCCATAGTTCACTAGAGGTGCTCTCCTTAGATAAACAACATGGAATGAAGGGTAAAGAAATTACAGCGGGACAATTGACAGGAACTGAGCAAGTCATAACAATGCAATTACTAGCCAAAAAGATCCTATGAAGTTGATTGGGCAATACAACAATATACATAGACCATAATACAACTGCATCTATGACTAGAAGTCCACCTTCAGGTTATCATCCGAACCCCCTCCAGTATTAAGTTGCAAGCAACCGACAACTGCTTTAAGCAAAGTGTGTAAGGTAAACAATCCACATCTTCTATGAACAAGAGACTGTTGTTTTCTCCCTAGTAGCAACAACACATCTACAATCGAAGAGATTTCTGTCACTTCCCTTGGAAACTAGAGGCATGAACCCACTATCGAGCATAAATACTCCCTCTTGGAGTCACTAGCAACTACTTGGACAAGATAACCACTAGCAACGGAGAGCATGCAAGATCACAAACAACACAGACATGATAGAATCATAAAGATAAAACCATTAATCAAACCAACATAATAATCTCAATATCCATTGGATCCCCACAAACACAACATGCGTGATTACAAATAGATTAGATCTTGATCATGAACGGAGCTCACAAGATCTATACATGAAAGCAGAAAGGAGGAGATACAACCATCTAGCTACTACATGTACCCATAGTCCAAGGTGGAACTACTCACAAATCATACCGAAGAGAAGGCCTGCAAGATGATCTCCCCTCCGGCAGGGTGCCGGGAAGAACTTCAGATCCCCCCCGATCTAGGGACGATGGTGGTGGCGGCTACAGACGGTTTCGTGGATTTCTGATCGGGTGCCGAGAGTTTCTATATCGAGGGCTTCTTATAGGAGAAGGGGCAAGTCCAAGAGGCGACCAGGAGGGGCAAACCCTACCCAGGAGCGGGGTAGGTCCTACCCGCGCCTAGGGGGTTTTACCTCCCTGGCACGCTTCTCCGTCTCCCCCTGGACTTCTTGTTCCCCACGGGAAGTTATTGACTTTGTCCTTCGTCCTGTCCAATTCCGAGAGTATTTCTTTACTAACTTTTCTGAAACCCAAAATAGCAGAAAACACGCATCTGGCACTGTTGGAACTTGTTAATAGGTTAGTACCAGAAAACATGTAAAAAGCACCTCAAAGTGTAGACAAGTAAAGCAAAGTAGATACTAAACAAGCATGGAGCATAAAAAATTATAGATACGTTTCCAATGTATCAACTGTGGCCTTCCTGTCTTGATTCCTTTGGCCAGGCGAACGAGGACGATAAGGCGGTACCGACGGTCCCCTCGGCACGACGTGGGGTGGCCGGAGACGATGGGGAGGAAGAGGACCCGGGAGCTAGGGTTTCGGCCAGAGTGGGGAACTTAAGAGGGAGAAGAAGAGGGGAAGTGGGGCACGGCTAGGGCTTCTCAGCAGCGAGGCGGGGTCCTTATAGTTGCTAGGGGGCGGCGGCGTTCACGAATCGTGGCGCAGCGGCCAACGACGGCACCGGCGACACACATGTGGTTACCGTCGTCGTAGAAGACGACGGAAAGAACGGGGTGAAACGATACGGGCTGGCCATGGGCTGCAGATGGGCCAGGTGGGCCGGCTACTGGGCAGCGGCTACTGGCGGTTGCACGCGAGCGACAGGGAGGGGAGAGAGAGGGTTTGGGCAGCGGCCTAGGTAGGTTAGGAAACTGTTTTTTTTTCTTTCCAGAATGTTTTTGTGTTTTCTTTATCTCTTTTGTATATTCATTTCCTTTTCTGTTTTTTAATAGGTTCAAAATACAAGATACTTTTATAAAATATCTGAAAACACTAAGGTCCCTTTATACTATTTGGGATCCAAACATTTTGTTATTTCAAAAATATTCAAAAGCCATTTGAATGCATTTGAGAGGAAGAGGAAAATTAGGTTTAGTGTTTTGTGATTATTTTCTTGCATGCATTTTAATGAAATGATGCTCATGAATGCACAAATCAAATCCTAACTACAATTTAATAAAACTAGGGTTGTTACAATGAGCCCCCAAATTGGTTTTGTTGAATCAAGCTTAAAAGGTTGGGCTTAATTTCATAGGTCTTTGCATCAACAGCGGGCTGAGTGATAGGTGCACGAATAAAGTCTCGGTGGGAGTAGCATACTCCCCAAGTCTCTTTTGAGCTATGCCTCTTATCTTTTTTGTATTTTTAAGTAATGAAAGCAAATAACAAGTAACTAATTTTTCGGGATTTCAAATAGATAACAAGAAAGTAAACTAATAACAAAATAAAACTACAAACTAATAATAAAATTAAAGACAAGGTCTCTAGTGACCTCACCAGGATAGCAAAATTGCTTCACCCGCAACGGCGCCAGAAAAAGGGTTGATATCTTTGATCCAGATTCATGGATGTAGTATAATAGCTTTTTCCCTAGAAGACCTAGGTTTAATTGAACCTTGGAAAGCAATGCTAGAAGGATATAAATAAGGACACGTCTACAAGACTTTATCTTTTTGTTTTACCTTAGTTTAATTTTATAGTGGGTTGAATCAATGGATTGAGATATGCTAGGGTTGAAGATCCACCTGTAGCTGCACATCATATGGGATGAAAGATAATAATAAGCATAGTCATGTGTAATGTTTGAATGGAGATAATATCTTGTGGGCAACACATCTAGTATACTGAAGCCCCCAGATGCAGCGGGCATAGCAATAGCCTTTTCATCCAACCGAGTGCACACCAAAGCCACATGCTACAAATGATCATTAAGTGAAAACACAAATTAAAGCATTAAGTGGTGATGTTGTTGTGATTACGAATGGATCGCTAAGCGAAGACCTTACTACCCTTTCTGTCACTAGGGTTCCTATGAGATCACCGCTAGCCAAGTATATTTTTATAGGAGAAAACAGTAGGGGAAAGAACCCCCACTGCAACTTTTTTCATTATTATAATATCTAGATTACATTAGATAGAAACCTCTAGGACTAGGAGTTACAAGAGGAAACTATTACAAAAACTATGGGTTTACAAGTAGTAACCCACTAAGAGCACCAGCTATGGAGGCAGTGGCAAGCGGTGGTTTCAATACAACCACGTCAACGCAAGATCGGGAAGCCACTAGTCTATTTCATCTATGCCCAACGCACCAGCTGCCTTGTGACGTGAGCTAATTAGATATCTTGCCCAATGCTAGTCCTACTCTGCTTTCTTTTTTCTTCTTTTTACATGAGGATCCCGCCTCTTCTGCAGGCAGCGCCTGTCACCTGCAGACCCATTTTTCCTTAACACGCTGGCATCCGAGCCTACCTGGCTCTGGTAGTCTCTAGTAGGGCAATAGGCTAGAGCACCGCGTTGGCCATGCCCTAATGAACTTGATTCTGGAACCAGCTACTGAACTGTAGGCCATGCTTCTTTTTTATTCTGAATTTGATCCACCTCATTTCTTGTACAAAAACTTCTTTCCAATTAGAGAACTCTGGTGTAACATTTTCAAAAAAATAATATTATTTATGCATATCCATATCCCCCAGTGATACGTCATAAACGTATCTATAATTTTTGATGCTCCATGCTTGTTTAGTATCAACTTTGTTATGTTTTGTCTACACTTTGAGATACTTTTATACATTTTCTGGGACTAACCTATTAAAAAGATGGCGTAGTGACAATTGTCTGTTTTCTGTTGTTTTTGGTTTCAGAAAATCTAGTAAGAAATAATCTCGGAATTGGACGGGACAAAAGCCAAAGTCAATATTTTACCAGAAGGAACACTGAGTCCGGAGGGTAGCCGAATGGGGGCCACGAGGTGTCCACACCCTAGAGCCATGCGGCCCAGGGGGCACCTGTAACACCCTCAGAATCGACCCTATGCAAGTTTCAGCGATTCCCGCCAAACCCGCATAGAAATGATTCAAAGGTGCCCACCAGGCACTTTCGTGCGGGTGGAAAACGAAGTAATAACATTACACAACAGTCCTCGATGGGACCCACAGAACAGATATATATACAACACGACTCCATGAGTCAAGAATACAGATATAATATACAAAGATCCAAATCACCTTGAAAATGATAGAGCGTCCGACTACGGACAAGATGCAAATGGGGCTAAGAGCCCTGAAGAATAACCAATGGCGTCCATAACCCTGCCCAGGCCAAGCCGGAAGGGTAACCCTGCTAACGATGTCGATCTCAAAACCTGCTTAAACAAAAGGGGTGCCGACAAGGGCAAAGGAAAAAAAGGAGCGTCAGTACTGAGGCCAGTACACGGCGAGGCTAGAATTCAGCGGTCCTCGCCTACATAGGTATGGTGGACTGAAGCGGCAGCGCAGCATGCACTAAACAACCTATAGAGACTCGATACAACTGACGGCTATTAGAGAGGGATAAGAAACAGCTATTCGGATCCAACTTGAATCTAACACCAAACAATCCCATCCTGGTATTTCTCCCTCGAAACCAAATGAGGAAGTCAACCGAGGAACTCACACCGTTGGCAGTTTTATTTATTCAGTTATCGTTGCAGCAATTACTAGTCAGGTATAGATAATCATCCTGATAAAATAAGCAGTGGGCCATTTTAGTTAACCATTCCGTTGTAGTTGCAACACTTACTAGTCAGATACAATTAGCATGAGATATCCCAAAACCCAGCAGTTGTTGGTACTTTTATTTAGCCATTCCGTTGTAGTTGCAATACTTACTAGTCAGATACAATGGTGGCAAGCGCCAACCAAAACAAGCAATTGTGGGCAGTTTTATTTAGCCATTCCATTATAGTGAAGCTGATTACTAGTCATTATAAAGTCAAATTTATAGCACTACTTTAGTTATAGTTGTCTATGATCGAGATACTGTGCTCCAAGTCGTCCATAACCGCGGACACGGCTTTCAGAAAGTTTTACCCTGCAGGGGTGCACAAATAGCAACACACACTCGATCAACCTCGGAAAAACCAAATCAAAACCCAACGAGGCTTTCACGACAAAGCAATCACCAGATTCAGAAATATTTCAGGGGGCCACCCCATTGAGCAGACCCGCAACAAAGTTAGCTGACTCCGAGACGGACTCAAGGTTTGTGACAATGGCTGTAAACGACTGGGAACCCAAAACTGGGCTTGTCGATAACGCGAAAACACTCCGCTTACCTAAACAGTACAGTGTGCTCCTCGCACAATCGTAATAAAGCAGTAAAGCATGGCATAAGTACAGGATAGTAAATAAAACCTCAAACTAGTTTGTGGCCCCAAGAAATAGGAATGAATCAAGCTCTGGATCAGGGGGGTCCCATAATCCTCCCGGATGTGGATAGCGCGAATATTCAAGGAACAGGTATCAAGTACTCGGGGTCCTACGGGACACAAGTGGACGGTTAACAACCAAATAACATCTATTGCCCACCTGTGCCTCTGCTTACTTACTTCAATTTTAGTTGTTAAACAGTAATTAAAGTTATGATCATCTTCAACAATAGACATGCGGCAAATACTCCAACAACTGTGGTACTTGGCGACACTCAACAGCACTTGAGCAAGCGACTACGACGCGCAAGTCCAACTATCTACCAAACAACAGGTAATAGGATGTGTCCAAGGCAATATAGGGCTGCACGAAATATCACAGGTACGGAAACTAGAGCATCGCAACTCAGATAGCAATAGATCAACAGGAGGGAATAAATACTATAAAAGTAAGATAGGTAGAAAGGGGGAGATGCTCGCCTGAAAACATTGTCGAAGGTTCAACCGAAGATCGGGTCGATACTCGCATCAACTCATCGGCCTAGTCCGTGAAGAAGCAAAGCACTAGCAGAAACACCGGATGCAATATTTAATACTACGACAAAAGATCGGGCATGATGCATGTAGGATGTATGACATGGCAAAGATGCGATGCAATTAGGCAATATTAAGCGGAACCGGGGTCCCGACGATTAAATATATGGTTCTAGTTGTTTAGATACCCCGCAATTTAAATGTTGTCTTAACATGGCAAAATATAACACCGGTTCGATGCACAAATTTAAATGGGACCAATATACGACTGGATTTGCTCGCATATGGATCCCATATTTAATTATAAGGTGAATCGGCATAAGGCCCCCAAACCACATGAATATGCAAGCATGATCAACAATTTAATATGCAACAAGATATATCATTTATAAAATAGGGTCTCGGCAAAGAGGTCACACATCTGGGTTCGGGAGATCCTGGTTTCGGGGGTTCGGGGTTCGGTCTCAGGGTTCAGATCTGGGGTTCGGTCTCGGCGGGATCGGTCTCGGACAACGGAAGTAGATCTTGTCGCATCCGGGAAGCAGGACTTGGTTCGGCGTCGGGGCGCATCGGACTCGCCCTGGTCGGTGTCGATCTTGTCGTTGCGAAGATCTTGTCGGGTCCGCGCCATCAAGTCGGTCTTGGCAATCAGGGTGAAGAACTTGGCATCCTCGAGGGAGTACTTGTCTTATCCGTGAAGAAGATCATGTCGGTCCACGGGGTTCGGTCTTCGGGGTTCGACGGGTGTCTTGGCGTCCCATGGAGAAGAGCTTGGCGTTAGGCGGTAGATCTTGTCGGTTCCACCCCGAAGGCCTTGTTGTTCCGCGGCGTAGATCTTGGGGAGGTTTCGGGGTTCCACGGGTTCGGGCTCGACAATCGGAATCCGGGAACGGGTCTTGACGAACTTGGCGGTTCCGAGGGTTCGGGTTCGTGAAGGGGAACTTGACATCCATGTAGGCGATCTTGTCGGATTCTTGTCGAAGACCAAGGCGATGCGGTACAGAGACCTCTGATCTCAGTGGCATCTCCTTCTTCGGTCGCTTGCGATGGACTTGGTTCGGCACCGGCGCGACGTCCACAAGCGCACAAACAAAACCAGCGACGGCTCCATGATTGCAGAGGGCGGTACAGCGGCCGACGCGAGGACAAGCACATGCGGTGGCCGAGCTTGGCGAGGGCGCGCACGGCGGTCGCTTGCGAGGGGTGGGGCGGCGGCACGCCTCGGGCTTCGGGCAACGACCTTGCAGCAGAGGAGGTGTCGGCGGCCGGGCACGCAAAGGCAGCGACTGGAGGAGGGAGCGCCGCCGGAGGTGGACGAGGTCGGGGAGAGCGGCTTGCGGCGGAGCCGGCCAGAGGCGGGGTCGGCGCGGGACCGGCGAGGCCGAGGGCGCGGTCGGGCGGAGGAGGCCACGGGAGAGAGATGGCGGCGACGGTAGCGGTGGCCGAGTTCGGGCTTGAGGTGGAAGAAGGGCGGTGGCCGGAGCTGTGGTGGCGGAGCTCGCGGGCTCGTCCTGCGCGGACGGGAGAGGTGGCGACGGGGCACCGCGCGGCTCGCAGGAGAGCGGTGGCCGGCGGGCCTGCTGCGAGGCGAGGAGGCAGCGCACGAGCGAAGCTCCTGGCGGCGGCAGGGGAGGCGAGCAGAGAGTAGAGGCCGGCGGGGAGGTGGTAGGTGGGGGAGGGGGCGAGCGGCGGGGCGGAGCTCGGTGACGCGGGGTTGCGGGCGAGGGAAGGCCGGCGACGGGGGGGAGGGGTTCCTGGGCGGCGGCGCTCGGGGAAGAAGAGAGAGGCGGCGGTGGAGGAGGAGAGAGGAGCGGCCGGAGCTAGGGAAGAGGAGGCGAGCAGCGGGGCGGGGGTCGCGGTTGGGGTGGGCTCGCGTGGGGCGCCAGGGGAGAGAGAGAGAACGGGGGAGGCGGCCAGGGGGAGTGGTGGGCCAGGCGGGGTCGAGTGGGACCCGCCCGGGGTAGGACCAGGCGGTCGGTGAGGGGGAGAGAGAGGGGTAGGTGGGGCTATGTGTGGGTGGCTGGTTGGGGAGAGAGAGAGAGAGCGGGACCCGCAGGGTGGGGTCGGCGGCTGGTGGATTGATGAGGTGGCGGAGCTGAGGGTGAGGTGGAGGGAACGGTGAGGTGGAGGGAGGGGATTGGTGGGTAGACTAGGATTGGGTAAATTTAGGACTAGAAATTTTAGACTAGGGTTTTAGGGCAGGCTGGTTTTGTACTGGGGGTGGCCAACCGGGTCGGATCGGACCGGTTCGGCTACCCCCTAAAAAATAATATAGGTTTTTTATTTAATTTAAAATAACTTTTGTAATTAGTTTTAGAAAAACAAAATATCCGGAAACATCCGGGGGTTTAATTTGAAATAGAAGGAGGGCTAGTTTCAGAAAAAAATAGTCTTTCGCAACATAGTTTCAAGTAAAAATAATATGCATGATGATGTCATGATGATGCAATGCACAAAATCAACGCGATTTTCTAGTAGTGGTTTTGCGGGATGCCACAGCACCACCAGGTGTGGGCCCCTCGTGCGCCCACCAACCTTGACCTTTCGCCTATAAAATCACCCCGATGTAGAAACCCTAGGCTCCCGATCAGATATCCACGAAATAGTCCGTAGCCGCCGCCATCTCCATCCCTAGATCAGGGGGATCTGAAGCTCTTCCCGGCACCCTGCCGAAGTGTAGAGGTCCCAACCTTATAAAGTAGAGATCTCTGTGCTTACAATGCTAATCCCTGGATCAATAGCTAGCATCCATAGTTTAAGATGTAATATCAAGAAACAAAGGTCATAATACATCTTTTAACCAGGAATAAAATAATTCATTACATCTTACATAGCTCATTTGGCTATCTCATTACAATGCAGCAGAAATAACTATATAGAATGGATTCCTTCATCTTCAAAGTGCCACAGGCAATCATGTTGGTCGTAGACTTGTAATCCTATTCAACACACTTCACTAACATCAAACAAACCTGCAACATAATAAGTTACAGCCACAAGGTTCAATACATTTGAATTGTATTGGCAAGTGATACTATGGTAGAATAGTGGTATCTATCATCTATATGCATTTGGCTAGGTGGATCTTAGGATTGCTTTGATCAAAATAAGGTTTTCCTTATAAGTTGAAAACACTAAGTTTTTGTTTGTCAAAAATCACCAAGGCATCTACCAATAAATATTGGTGATCCTTTAACCCCTGTTCAACCACACGCTTTTAACTTAGAAATTGGGATGAGGAGATCCTTGATAGCTTCCATGTCTTGATGCTCAAATTGTCCATTGCCGGGGACACGGCTAAGTACTTAGATTTTACTCTCTCGAGAGGTGGTGCACTTTCCCCACAAGACTCGACATGCATCGAGACAAGATCTTTCAGAAGCCTTCCCTTAGACCAAATGGACACGCTCCATCCTATCACCCCCTACCATCAACTGTCCATCTGGCTAAGTTATTGCAACCTATATGATCCAGGTAGAGCCCATAATGCCATGTGGCTGCACTTGAACCTTCTCAACATTTGACATCTCAAATCTCTTTGTTCCTGGGTGGCTTTCCACAAGTGTGATACCAAGTTTTCTCCAGTATACTGGACTTGTGATACACAGGTTTTCTCCAATATATCGGACTTGTGTAACCACTCAACACAAACCTTTCATTCCATTCCACCCAGGTGATTCATTCACATAGTTGTTTTATTAAACAAAACACAAGTCATAAACTTAGAAAATATTTCATAGCATGAATATAATCCACCCTTGTTTTATACTAGCAAGGTTAAGCATAATAGTATCAGGAATCTTAAGTTAGGGAAAATTCTACTAAGGCATCATCTAGTAGGATTTCCCATGGCATAGCATACTTAGTAAAAATTCCATGCAAGTCCTACGAAAAATATTACTAATGCATAGTGAAAATATTAGGACAAAAAGTATGAAGCACCACTTGCCATTTTGGTAGAAAATATAAGTTCACTCCTTGATCTTTCAATAGTCACACTCTTCAAAGTTCACTACAATTCAATCAACCAAGCATATATCCAAACTAGCATTCAAACAATTCATCACATAAAACAATAAAAGCAAAACAATGCATGCAAGCATGCAAGAGATTGTTTTATTTGGAAAAGAGGTTTCTAATAGCCTATAAACATTTTAAAACACCTATTGGTCATTTATAAAAGTGGAAAAAACCATTTAAAATCAAGTTAGTGAAAATGGGCCAATTAAATCATTTTTGTTTTGTTAGAAATGATTTAAACCAAAGTAATAATTTCTAGTGTTTGCCAAATATATTTTTAAACACAAATGTTAGTGTTTATGTTCAAAATGTTTAAAACAAATCCATTTCCAAAAGGTTTCACTCAAAAATCATTTTTAAATCAAGCACCATTTTTATTTAACTGGAAAAGCTTTTTATTCAAAGGAATAGTTCCTTAGTGTCACAAAATATATTTTTAAATCCAAAAGTTGGTTTTTATGGTCAGTAGGTTCAAAAAAATCATTTGTAAAAGATTTTACCCTAAAATCATTTTTAGAATAAATTTTATACACAAAATAAGCCTAGAAATGTTTCTGCAAAAACAACCAATTTTACAGAAGCAAAATACTAAAGTAAGGGCATGGTTGCAAAGTTTTCTTCTTCTTGATTCCAGTAATATAAAATTTGCAAATTTTGGACGTGTGGATCAAAACTTATAGATTTTACAAGTTTAATCAATCTAATTTGTTTTCTGGATTTTATTCAAACAGACCAGGCCACGTGGTGCAATCCTGTTCGGCGATACCAGTTCGCTTGGATTGACTAACACAGGCCGCAGGATTTAAAGTGCATCGCATGGTCTAGATCTAGCATACCGATTCGTTTTAAGTGATCTATCTGAACCACGCGATTAAGATCCAACGGGCCAAATCTAATTGACCACGAACTGGCGGCGCTGCGACGATGGACGGTGGCGGCGTGCTCGGGCAGTGGTGTACCGGCAACTACAGGAAGTGAGGGATAGGGAGGAGATGCTCACCAGCTTCGCCTTGGAGTGTTGATGCTCAACGTGCTCGTGGGGAGGCAGGGGGCGCACGGTTTCATCGTCGATTGCTTGCTGGAGAAGCTTCTGTGACGGGTGCGCTCTGTTCATCGACGAAGGTGAGGCTACAAATCAGGGGAAAGCCAAAGGAGGGCGGTGTTAGACGCGCAAGGAAGAGGCAAAGGCGCGAGCTTCAAGAGAGGGGGAGGCGCGGTCAGAATTTATCGGGGTATCTCGTCGAAGAGGGGGCAGACGGCGGTGGCGCTCTGTCATCATTGTTGCCGACGCTATGGGGCACGCGTGGGTGAGGAAAAGGTACTGGCTTGTGTAGGAGACGATGGGAACACGCTAGTAGGTGCCAAGGAGCAAGGGGAGGTGAGGGATGGACGAAATAGTCGCTGGAGTGTCGTCGGGACAGTGGAGGTTTGGGCACGCAATTGCGGCAGCCTGGTGGCAGAGAGGATCTAGCTACTGAGGGGAAATGGGGAGGAGAGGAGGGCGTTTTATCATGCATGATCACTAAGCAGAATCAACACGGCTATTACGCGAATCAACGTCGCGGAATCAAAGGCATAAACGCTCGGAGTGAAGGGGAGGAAGAACAGGTCACGGGGATGACAATGACGTGGACGGAGGTGGGTCCAGCGCGTCAGTGAGAAGGGGGGTACGGGGTGCGGTGTAAAATGTTTCGCAGGGAGGGGATGCCGGGTGGGCTGTTGGGCCAAGTTGGGCCAGGTGGGTTGGCTAGTTAGCTGGGCTGGTTTGTTTTCCCTTTTTTCTGTTTTCTTTTTCCTTTTTCAATTCTGAATTCTGTTTTGATTTGTTTCAAATGTTTCAAACACTTATTTTGTTTCATGTCACATCCCAAGATTTTCCAAATCTTGTAATGTAAAAAATAAATAAACAAAATAAATAATTGTTAAAATTTAGGGTTAAAAGAAACTTTTGTTTCTAAATGGAAACTTAAAATCCCATCTAGAACAAACTTTGAATAATTTTTGAATCCAACTAAAATTCAAATCAAGTGAAATGCATTCTTCATAAATGCATCTGGAAATTTAAACACTTGAGAAATAAATCAAAACCCTAAAACCCTAATGGAGGAAAATCATTTTCAAGTTATCTCTAAGACTATGGATTTGATCCATATAAAAATTGGTCATACAAACATTTCAAAATGATCAAGAATGACAAATGGAAATATTATAAAACCATAGAAATTGGTTACACTTAATTTGGAACCATAGATAAAATCTTAGGAATTTAATAAGATAAGGAAATTGAATTTCCAGAGCTAATAAAGCATCTATCTAGAAATCCATGCCCAATGGTGAGAAAGTAATCCTAAAAAGATTTAAAAGGATAAACAAATATTAAATAAGATTTTACAAATTGGAATCACAAAGTTTGGATCTATAAATAAAAAGATATGGATTTTCTAAGATAAAGAAAGAAATATTAAATGAGGAATATTTAAAGGCCAAATTAACTCTTGACCTAATCCATAAGCAAATGGAATAAATATAATCCAAATAAAATAATGGATAAAGAATTTACAAAATAAAATAAAATGGCATTAACCATTCTATCCCTATTTTTAATAAAGACAAATCTCTAATAAGAATGATTATTTAATTCATAAAAAAATAGTATTTTGGAATTTACCCAAGTGGAATAAAAGTTGTTTAGCTAACTTAAATAAAATTAAAGAAGTCTTCCAAATAAAATTTAGGGAATTAAAACTATACTTAATTCCATTGGAATTAAAACAAATACCCAATTCAAATGATTTATGAATCATATTAAATATTTTTCCAAATAATTCTAAGTGAAATATTTGACACCCTAATAAATGAATAAAACTTATTGAAAAGGTTTTGTGGAAAAATGAAATTTAAATAAGCATTAAAAAATATATTTGGTCTTATTTAAATGAATGCAAGGGCCTATTTTAAATAAATAAAAGACCCTAAAAAGAATAAAAGAAATATTCTAAATTTGACTTTAAAATGTATTATTAATCAGTGTTTGAATCCACACAAAGTTTGAAAAAAGTTTGAATTCAAATGGATGTTTGAATTGGTTGAACAAAATCAAAACTGAAAATAGAAATGGAAAAAGAAAAACAATCAGAACAAAAAAAATGAAGAGGAGCAGCCCAGCCCAGCTAGCCCACTAAGCCAGCAGCCCACCTCTCTCCTCTCTCCCCCGAAGCGTTTTATTTTACTCGCGAATGAACCCGCAAGGTCGCTGACTATTGGACCCCATCTCCCCTCTTCCTCTCTCGCAGACACCAGGACCCACTGCCCCGTTAGCTTCGTCCTCCCCGCGGTGACCACGCCCCCAACCCCTCCTCACCGTTTCTGGCCGTTGAAGCCGGCGTCAATACGCATTAATGCCTCCATTAATCCCCCTCTTGACCATGCCATCTTAAACGCCTGCTCCTCCTCTCCGTTTTCCCCCAGAACCCATTCCTCCTCTGCCACCGGGTTGTTCCCATTTTGCGCTGCACCGCCCTCTGCTCCGACGAGCTCCGACGGCAATTCCGGCGACACCTCGTCGCCCCTCGCCTCCTCGACCACACACGCGTGTTCCACAGATGTTGGCGCATCTCCCAGTGGCATCAGCTCGCCCCCGCGCGCCCCAGAACCTCGGCAACGACGACCACCGAGCGCGCCGCCATCTGCTTCCACTCCGGCGGCACTTCCCTGGTTGGTAATCACCGCCCCTCTCTTTCTCTTTCACACACGCATCCTCGCCACGACTTTACGCATCTAACCATACCCTCCTCTCCCTCTGGCATGCACCGACGCCTCGCCACCGTCTCCGACAGATAGCAACCGTCGCCAGAGAGAACTCCGGCGAGGAATTCCAACTGACCCCGTGCGCCCCTCGAAAAGCAGCAAGCACGTTGAGCTTCAGCGTCACTACGCGATTCTGGTGAGCTACTCCTCTACCTCCCTTGCTTCCTATTTCGCCAGCTCCGCCGCTAGTCGAGCGTCGCCGCCATCGGCTACCGTCGAGCGCCGCTGGTTTTTGGTCGCAGTGCTCTGAGACGCTAGATCTTGATCTGACGGATTCAATAGAACCTTAACCGAAGGGGTAAGTAGTTCCCTGAGCCGCACGATTACACTTAGATCCAACGCACCAGAGTGAGCGATCCGAACGAATCGGTACCAGCCAGTAGTAAGCAGACACGTGGCCCTGTCTATTTTAATAAAAACAGGTTTGATCTATTTGTTGTTCAATTTTGTAAAATTCATAACTTTCAAACCACACGTCCAAATTTTGCAAAATTTATATCAATGGAATCAGCAAGACAATTAATTTCCAACCATGCACTTTATTTAGTAAAATGCTTCTGTTAAATTGATTGTTTTTGCAGAAACTTGTGTAGGCATATTTAGAATATAAAATTTGTTCTAAAATGATTTTTGAGATAAAATATTTGGAAAATGGTTTGTTTTGAACCTACTGACCAGAGAAATCAATTTGTGGTTTCAAAAATATATTTGGTGAAGAAAAAGAATAAATCTTTGATTTAAACCATTTCTAGTCAAATAAAAAAATATTGTTTATTTGTTAAAAATGCTTTTTGGAGAAAAACTTTGGGAAATTTTTTGATTTAAACTCTCTGACCCTAAACACAAGGCTTTATGATTTGAAAACATATTTTGTGAACCCTATAGAATGTTGCCTTATTAAAAGCATTTCTCCACCACATAAAATAATGCTTTGGTTTAAAAATGGTTTATAGGTAGAATCTTTTGCAAATAGTTTTGCCACTTTATAAAATGACCAATAAGTGTTTTAGAATGTTTATAACCTATTATAAACCACTTTTGTAAATAAAACAAAGTTTGGCATGCTTGCATGCATTGTTTTGTTTCTATTATTTTATGTGATGTTTGCTTGAATGGTAAATTGAAATATTGCTTGCTTGATTGAATTGTAGTGTTTTGAGGAGTGTGAATATTTCAAGATCAAGGAGTGAACTCATATTCTCTACCAAAAAGGCAAGTGATGCTTCATACTTTTGTCCCATTATTTTCACTATGCATTAGTGATATTTCCAAAGTAGGACGTGCATGGAATTTTGCTAAGTGTAAACTATGCCATGGGAAATCCTAGTAGATGAAACCTTAGTAGAAATTTCCTAAGTTAAGATTCCTACTACTATCATGCTTAGCTTAGCTAGTAGAAAACAAGGGTGGATTATATTTCATGCTATAGAATATTTCTAAGTCAAGGACTTGTGTTTTGTTTAATAAAACAACTAAGTGAATGAATCACCTGGGTGGAAAGGAAGGAATGGTTTGTGTTGAGTGGTTCACAAGGCCCATTTCTATGGTTTACCTTGTGTATCTCACTTGTGGATGGACACCCAGGAACAAAGAGATTTGAGATGTCAAATGTTGAGAAGCTTCAAGTGCAGCCACTTGGCAATATGGGCTCTGCCTGGATCATATAGGTTGCAATAACTTAGACAAATGGACAGTTGGTGGTAGGGGTTTGATAGGTTGGAGCGCGTCCATTCTGGTCTAAGGGAAGGCTTCTGAAAGATCTTGTCTTGGTGAAACCAAGTCTTGTGGGGAAAGTGCACCACCTCTGTAGAGTGTAAAATCTAAGTACTTAGCCATCTCCCTGGTAAAGGACAATTTGAGAATCAAGACATGGAAGCTATCAAGAATATCCTCATCCCAATTTCTAAGTTAAAACTTTGTGGTTGAACAAGGGTTGAAGGATCACCAATTTCTATTGGAAGCTGCCTTGGGTGATTTTGTCAAACAAAAACTTAGAGTTTTCAAATGATAAGGGAAAAACTATTTTGAGCAAAGAAAGCCTAAGCTCCACTTAGCCAAATGCATATAGATGATAGACTCCACTATACTACCATAGTATCACTTGCCAATACAATTCAAATGTATTGACCCTTGTGGCTGTAACTTGTTATGTTGCATGTTTGTTTGATATTAGTGAAGTGTGTTGAAATAGGATTACAAGACTACAACCAACATGTTTGCTTGTGGCACTTTGAAGATGAAGGACCCCATGCTATTCTTATATTCTGCTGCATTGTAATGTGATAGCCAAATGAGCTATGTAAGATGTAATAAATTATTTTATTCCTGGTTGTAAAGTTGTATTATGACCTTTGTTTCTTGATATTACATCTTAACTATGGATGCTAGCTATTGATCCAGGGACTAGCATTGTAAACATAGGGATCTCTACCTTATTAAAGGTTGGGAACCTTACAGATGGTATCAGGGCATTGTGTTGCCTGTAGGATTTGTAATCCTAGGATTGGACAAAAACCCCTTAGAAAAATAGGAGTTATATTTGTTCCAAAACTTATTTACAAACAATCTTGTAAACTCTTTCCTCAACCTTTTGGTTTTAACTCTACATCTCTTCTATTTCAACTTGATGGATAAAGCCTTCTCCATGACCAAAGACTTCAACTATATTTTTCACCAAGGACTTCATCAACTCAGGTGACTTCAACCTTAGTCTCAACAAGGACTTCAACCTGAATATCACTAAGGCCTACAAGTGGGACAAGTAATGTTGCTCAAGAATATAAGACTAAGGGAATACAACTTAGAAGGAACCATCATCACTTTGAAGTTTTGTGACCAAGACACAAGAATTTTCCCAAGGAAACCATGATCTCATTGAAGAAGAACCAACTAGGAAGGATGGAATGATCTCAAGTGAACCATATAGTTGGACCACCATGTGTAGTTTAAATTAAACACACCAACTTATGTGGTGTAGCAAAAATATTTTGTTGCCTAAAAATGTGCTTGAAACTTGTTGTGTGAGTGGATTGCTTGTTTGTGATTGCTTGCACATTGCTTGAGTGAATTGTGATGTGTGTGATTAGAATTGATTCCTTAAAAATCTTTTGCCTATTCTAATCCCAAAACAACCCAAACAGATGACTTCTCCAAGAAACTCCAACATCAAGGATGGCAGCAACAACAACCAAGAGATCAACATGAGGGAACTCATAGTAACCCAAACCTAGTGGATCCAAGTGACAACTCAATTTTTAGCCAACACCAGTGAGGTAGATCCAACCATGCAAAGGTTTTTGGAAACCCAAACCCAATTGTTGCATAAGGTGACAGATCAAATGATCAACATGGGAGACAACTCTTCCCAAGGAGTTTGTGACAACAAGGATGTCAAGGATGATATTCTAGAAGGAACCCAAGCTTGCAATATTTGTGGAGACAAGGATCACACTTCCAAGGAGCATGAAGATCAATGCCCCAATTGTGAAGAGAAACATCCAACTAATCAATGCCCCACATCTCAAGCTACTTGTTTCCTATGTGAAGGAAATAATCATGTCCATATCCAATGCCCCATCTACTCCATAGTTCAACAAAGGAAACAAGGTGGAGTGCAACAACTGATTGCAGACTACCATGAGAGAACAACTTCTACCAAGAAGGATGAAGACAAAGGAAAATCTCAGCTTGCACCTCCATTCATTATGACTCGATTTGATGGACCAAAGAGGAGACGTATGTATTACCCAAGGAAAAGATCAAGGAGACCAGGACACTTTCCTACCTTTGAGATAAGATATGAAGAACATGAACTAGAAGCACACCTAGCTTTGGAGAAGCCCAAGAAGAAGAAGGATAAAAGCCAAGTGCACTGTTGCCATTGCAAAGAGATGGGACACTATGCCAATGAATGTCCAGAGAAGAAGAAGAAGTATAAGGAAATTAACCAAGTGTGGTGCAACAACTGCAAAGAGCTAGGCCATTATGTATCAACTTGTCCACAGAAGATACGTGAAGAACTCAATCTTATCACATGCTACAACTGTGGTAATCAAGGAAATTATGCAAGCAATTGCCCAGAAAAGATGAAGCACAAGATAAAGCCTATGAAAGATCTCAGCCTTGTCACATGTTTCAAGTGTGGGAACAAAGGACACTATGCAGATGTTTGCCCAGAGAGGTTTCAACAAGATCCCAAGCAAGCCAAGAAGTGATCTGGTTGGAAAAATTTTAAGGGTGGTAGTACCCTAGTTTCTTTGAGCCAACTTTGTAACCCCTATCCTTCCCAAATCTCGGGACGAGATTTATTTTAAGGGTGGTAGCCTGTCACATCCCAAGATTTTCCAAATCTTGTAATGTGAAAAATAAATAAACAAAATAAATAATTGTTAAAATTTAGGGTGAAAAGAAACTTTTGTTTCTAAATGGAAACTTAAAATCCCATCTAGAACAAACTTTGAATAATGTCTGAATCCAACTAAAATTCAAATCAAGTGAAATGCATTCTTCATAAATGCATCTGGAAATTTAAACACTTGAGAAATAAATCAAAACCCTAAAACCCTAATGGAGGAAAATCATTTTCAAGTTATCTTTAAGACAATGGATTTGATCCATATAAAAAATTGGTCATACAAACATTTCAAAATGATCAAGAATGACAAATGGAAATATTATAAAACCATAGAAATTGGTTTCACTTAATTTTGAACCATAGATAAAATCTTAGGAATTTAATAAGATAAGGAAATTGAATTTCCAGAGCTAATAAAGAATCTATCTAGAAATCCATGCCCAATGGTGAGCAAATAATCCTAAAAAGATTGAAAAGGATAAAAAAATATTAAATAAGATTTTACAAATTGGAATCACCAAGTTTGGATCTATAAATAAGAAGATAAGGATTTTATAAGATAAAGAAAGAAATATTAAATGAGGAATATTTAAAGGCCAAATTAACTCTTGACCTAATCCATAATCAAATGTAATAAATATAATCCAAATCCAAATAAAATAATGGATAAAGAATATCCAAATAAAAATAAAATGGCATTAACCATTCTATCCCTATTTTTAATAAAGACAAATCTCTAATAAGAATGAGATTATTTAATTCATAAAAAATTAGTATTTTGGAATTTACCCAAGTGAAATAAAAGTTGTTTAGTTAACTTAAATAAAATTAAAGAAATCTTCCAAATAAATATAGGGAATTAAAACTATATTTAATTCCATTGGAATTAAACAAATACCCAATTCAAATGATTTATGAATCATATTAAATATTTTTCCAAATAATTCTAAGTGAAGTATTTGACACCCTAATAAATTAATAAAATTAATAAAACTTACTGAAAGTTTTGGTGGAAAAATGAAATTTAAATAAGGATTAAAAAATATATTTGGTCTTATTTAAATAAATGCAAGGGCCTATTTTAAATAATTAAAAGACCCTAAAAAGAATAAAAGAAATATTCTAAATTTGACTTTAAAATGTATTATTGATCAGTGTTTGAATCCACACAAAGTTTGACAAAAGTTTGAATTCAAATGGATGTTTGAAATGGTTAAACAAAATCAAAACAGAAAATAGAAATGGAAAAAGAAAAACAATCAGAACAAAAAAATGAAGAGGAGCAGCCCAGCCCAGCTAGCCCACTAAGCCAGCAGCCCACCTCTCTCCTCTCTCCCCCGAAGCATTTTCTTTTACTCGCGAATGAACCCGCAAGGTCGCTGACTACTGGACCCCATCTCCCCTCTTCCTCTCTCGCTGACACCAGGACCCACTGCCCCGTTAGCTTCGTCCTCCCTGCGGTGACCACGCCCCCAACCCCTCCTCGCCGTTTCTGGCTGTTGAAGCTGGCGTCAATACGCATTACTGCCTCCATTAATCCCCCTCTTGACCCCGCCATCTTAAACGCCTGCTCCTCCTCTCCGTTTTCCCCTAGAACCCATTCCTCCTCTGCCACCGGGCTGTTCCCATTTTGCGCTGCACCGCCCTCTGCTCCGACGAGCTCCAACGGCAATTCCGGCCACACCTCGTCGCCCCTCACCTCCTCAACCACACACACGTGTTCCACAGACCCTGGCGCATCTCCCAGTGGCATCAGCTCGCCCCCGCACGCCCCAGAACCTCGGCAACGACAACCACCGAGCGCGCCGCCGTCTGCTGGTTGGTAATGACCGCCCCTCTCTTTCTCTTTCACACACGCATCCTCGCCACGACTTTGCGCATCTAACCATACCCTCCTCTCCGTCTGGCATGCACCGAAGCCTCGCCACCATCTCCGACAGAGAGAAACCGTCGCCAGAGAGAACTCCGGCGAGGAATTCCAACTGACCCCGTGCGCCCCTCGACAAGCAGCAAGCACATTGAGCTTCAGCGTCACTCCGCGATTCTGGTGAGCTACTCCTCTAACTCCCTTGCTTCCTATTTTTCCAGCTCCGCCGCTAGCCGAGCGTCGCCGCCACCGGCCACCCTCGAGCGCCGCTGGTTTTTGGTCGCAGTGCTCTGAGCCGCTGGATCTTGATCTGACGGATTCAATAGAACCTTAACCGAAGGGGTAAGTAGTGCCCTGAGCCGCACGATTACACTTAGATCCAACGCACCAGAGTGAGCGATCCGAACGAATCAGTACCACCCACTACTAAGCAGACATGTGGCCCTGCCTGTCTTAATAAAAACAGATTTGATCTATTTGTTGTTCAATATTGTAAAATTCATAACTTTCAAACCACACGCCCAAATTTTGCAAACTTTATATCAATGGAATCAGCAAGACAATTACTTTCCAACCATGCACTTTGTTTAGTAAAATGCTTCTGTTAAATTGATTGTTTTTGCAGAAACTTGTGTAGGCATATTTAGAATATAAAATTTGTTCTAAAATGATTTTTGAGATAAAATCTTTGGAAAACGGTTAGTTTTGAACCTAATGACCTTAGAAATCAATTTGTGGTTTCAAAAATATATTTGGTGAAGCAAAAGAATAAATCTTTGATTTAAACCATTTCTAGTCAAATAAAAAAATATTGTTTATTTGTTAAAAATGCTTTTTGGAGAAAACCTTCGGGAAATGTTTTGATTTAAACTATCTGACCCTAAACACAAGGCTTTATGATTTGAAAACATATTTTGTGAACCCTATAGATTGTTGCCTTATTAAAAGCATTTCTCCACCACATAAAATAATGCTTTGGTTTAAAAATGGTTTATAGGTAGAATCTTTTGCAAATAGTTTTGCCACTTTATAAAATGACCAATAAGTGTTTTAGAATATTTATAACCTATTATAAACCACTTTTGTAAATAAAACAAAGTTTGGCATGCTTGCATGCATTGTTTTGTTTCTATTATTTTATGTGATGTTTGCTTGAATGGTAAATTGAAATATTGCTTGCTTGATTGAATTGTAGTGTTTTGAAGAGTGTGAATATTGCAAGATCAAGGAGTGAACTCATATTCTCTACCAAAAAGGCAAGTGATGCTTCATACTTTTGTCCCATTATTTTCACTATGCATTAGTGATATTTCCAAAGTAGGACTTGCATGGAATTTTGCTAAGTGTAAACTATGCCATGGGAAATCCTAGTAGAAGAAACCTTAGTAGAAATTTACTAAGTTAATATTCGTATTACTATCATGCTTAGCTTAGCTAGTAGAAAACAAGGGTGGATTATATTTCATGCTATAGAATATTTCTAAGTCAAGGACTTGTGTTTTGTTTAATAAAACAACTAAGTGAATGAATCACCTGGGTGGAAAGGAAGGAATGGTTTCTGTTGAGTGGTTCACAAGTCCCATTTCTATGGTTTACCTTGTGTATATCACTTGTGGATGGCCACCCAAGTACAAAGAGATTTGATATGTCAAATGTTGAGAAGCTTCAAGTGTAGCCACTTCGCAATATGGGCTCTGCCTGGATCATATAGGTTGCAATAACTTTGCCAAATGGACAGTTGGTGGTAGGGATTTGATAGGTTGGAGCGCGTCCATTCTGGTCTAAGGGAAGGCTTCTGAAAGATCTTGTCTTGGTGAAACCAAGTCTTGTGGGGAAAG